>JAOTRH010273697.1:0-39226 GCA_034768845.1 Heliamphora exappendiculata | reverse complement strand
TTGAAAGTTTAATAAAGATGTATTTTCTGGATCCCCGAGCTTGTATTTTATGTCGGCGTTGGAAATTCTCCCAACAGTAATCTCTCATAATTTCAGTTTAATAATTACTTAGCATACGTAGAACGGGCTAATTGTATATATTTAGGCCTCGTCTGTTTATAATTTTTTATTTTTTGTTTACAAAGAACAAAAAATATGTTTTTATTTATTTTTATAAAAAAATAAAAAATATATATATTTGGTACATAAATATTTAAAAAGTGTTAATTAGAAGTTGCGGATAAATACAATAGTCGGAAGTACTATCCAGTAATAATAGCAAGATGTAGATATAGTGGTCGAAAGTGGTAGTCGGTGGTGGTGGCCGAATGGTGGTGACTAAGGGTGTTAACCGGAGATGATAGTAAGATGTAGCGACAGTGATTGGACGTAGTAGTTGGAGATGGTGATTAGAGGTGTTAACCGAAAAGATACTAAGAGGTAGTGGTGGTAGTTAAATGTAGTAGTTAAAAATCGAGACGATGGTCGGAGATGGTGGCCAGATAGAGTGGCCGAATGTGGTAGTCGGAGGCAGTGATCGGAGGTAGTGGTCAAAGGTGATATCCGGATGTAATAGTCGGAGGTAGTAAAAAAAAAATACAATCAAAACGTGTTTACAAAACAAGTGAAAACACATTTTTTTTATTTATAAGAATTTTGTAAATTTTGAAAACTTTTCACAATTTTTTAAAAATAAAAATAATTACCAAATATGTTTTTGTTTACAGTTTATAAAAAATTTAAAAACAAAAACAGAAAAGAAAAAATATAAACATTACCAAACGGGGTCTTAAAGAATTGGTTGAAGAGTAATACTATATCATTTTTGGGATATTTACTTATTTACTTATTTTATTTTGTTTATTTTTATTTTTAGTAAAAAATTTATCGTTTAGTCAACTTATTATACTTTTTAATTCATCTCATTGAGACAATCTGAAAAAATAAATTTTTTTTATCAAAATATAAAAAAAAATTCTGAAAAGACAAAAATAAACCAACAAGTCAAATTTTATATTGTTTATTTTCTGTTAGGAATTTTGACCTCGGTCTCATTCGTTTTATTTTGGCAAATATGTGATAAAGTGTTAATCAAATTATTTATTTATTTTTACTTTTTGATATTTAACGCTTGATCTTTTAGAAGTATCTTTGGTTATTGTAGTCCAACAAAACAAAATAGAAAAACATCAAAATACAAAAAGCGGTGTCAGACCGCTCGACAGACCGATTGAGTATTGCATCGAGTGGACAATAGATGCTCACGGTTTCTGCACCTATTCTGCTATGGCTCTACACAGAAGTAAAATTGAAGAAAAGTACTGCAAGCTTAACAAGACCGATCAATCTGTATAAAAACCGATCGAGCAGTCCGTATGTACACACTCTTTTAAGTGCATCATCAGCTATGGTTTTGATGGGTGTCGTATAAATATTGTTGCTAGGGTTTTATTATAGTTGCCCCTTATTATTTTATAAAACTTAGCCACCACAGAGAGCCTTTCAAGTTGATTACTCTCAAGCCAGTCAATGACTCACTTGATGATCAGTTAGCTTTCACGCAGGTTCAATCATCAAGTATTTAAATTTTCAACGATCTTTTGGTATTTGTGGAGTCTTTTGAGTGAATTCTTAAGGGTTCAAAGTCTGGTTGTAGATTCCATCAGCATCTGAAGTCTTGTGGTGAATTCTAGCGATAGTCAAGCACAGAATTGGTGTACGTAGATTTGGTAATGATAGGTTTACTACTATAAGTTGTGGATTCAACGAGAGTTTGTAAGACTCTTGTAACTAATATTTTTCTAATATTTGATCGTTCTAGATTTGGATTAATCTCGTGATTTTTATCTAGTTTGAAATTTTATAAGTAAAAATCACAGTCTTTCGTGTGATTGCTTATTTTTTATTTGTGTGGTTAATTATTATTTTATTTGTAGTGTTTGATTTTTTTGATTAAATTGATGAGTGCAAATCAATCAGTAAACGAGATTTTTTATTTTTGTCTTTTGTAAATTATTTTTATATTTTGATAAAAAAAAATACTTTTTTAATTCAACTAACCAAGACGATTTAAAAAAATAAAAAATTTTAATCAAAAAATTAAAAAATTAAAAAAGATAAAAATATTCTAAATTAACAAAATTTAGTCCAAACATGGCCATGTATAGACACTGAATATAAATTTAAATTTAAAGACATCTCTTTGAAATAAAATAAGTATTATAATTGTGTAACACTCATCTAATATAAATAAATAAATAAAAAATATATATATATATATATATATATATATATATATATTTGAATCTATACCCGAATATATAAACTTAATATTTTTCTTAATTAAAATACAACCGTACCTGGAGTAATATCTTCTCCACAAAACTAGACCCGCAGAATCTGGTGGGAGATGTCTTAAGATGAATGCATTTGGCTGTGTCTGTGAGTGCACATCAATCTAATCACTCCATCAAATCCGACCGTCCAAACCACGATTCAGCAGGCAGGAGCTGAAGGAACCAAGTTTCCCCATTTTTGTCCACACAAAACCTGAATTTTTGTCCACTGGCGGTCTGTCCAAACCTTGAAATGTGGATTGAAACCCAATCATTTATTCCATGAAAAATATATTAACATGATTTTTCGGCATGATTTGGCATCTAATCATAATTTAATAATTAAAATTAAATTTTAACTATTTAGTGTTTGTTTAGTAACTTGAATTTTAATTAAATTTTTAGTTTTAAATTAAAAAATTAAAAATTTATTTAATTAATAAAACAGTTACTAAAAAAGTCAAAAAAAATCAAATAAATCACCTAAAAAAATTGACCAAATTAAGATATAGTTGTTGGGTTAAAATTTGTATTTAATTTTATATATAGAAAGATAAAATTAAAAATTATTATCAAAAAAGTTAAAAAACTAAAAAGCTAATAGTGTAAAAGTTAAAAATTAAAAAAGGAGACTTTTTTGATTTTTTTGACTTTAAGCCAAAAAATTCAAAAATTCAAAAAACTAACTTTAAGTCAATATGCCAAACGAGAGTTTATTATAAATTTCAATATAAATGAATATGTAAAATTTAATTTCCGTAAATTTTGCAGTTGAATTTGTGTTATAAGTAGTTTGGATTTGCAAAAGTATACTTCAAAGGGCATATTAACATATGAGAAACGTTAATGGTTGAATGCCCAAATAGTATATATTTGTATAAATTATATTAATATCAATTAAATTAGTAAGTTTTACATTTAAACATGTATTAATACAATTAAATTGTATTAATATCAATTAATTTTTTTATAATTATTTTTTTTACAAAAAAAAGTCAAAAAGTCAAAAAACTTAAAAAAAAAACTAGTCTCCAAACACAAGTAAGTGCATGATTCACGAGAAAAGTGAAGTGAAGAAAAATATATATATATTAAGGAATTTGTTTATGTTAGAGGTTTAGTTCGTAAGAAAGTTAATAGAAAATTTTATTTTTAACTTTTTTGTTATACATAATCTTTTAATTTTTGCAAGATATGCTTTATGAAAAAATATTTGTTGCAAGAAAAATATTTTTTTAAGACTCATATTTTTCAGCATTAATTGAATAGGCATGTAGAAAAATAAAATAGTCATTTTCCCCCTTTTCTTTCTTGTTAATTAAATGAACAAAGCCTATGAGTAATTGGCACAACAGGAATGAAGAGACAAAAATGGTGGGGTAAAAGATAATGTGGACATGAATGAAGAGAGAAAAAGAGTAGGGTAAAAGATAATGTGAGTTAATATTGGAGCAGATGACAGTATGAATACTAGGATATGATGCTATAGAAGCAAAGCCACCCCCTCCCCCTCCCTTAGCTTTTTGATGAAGCATGAAGATTTAGGATGAGACTCCTCGATGTCTATTTGGTAGAGACATGGCATAAATCACTATTAAATTATAATAACTTATCCTTTACGATCGATTTAGTACTCTACATCTGATTAACTGGGTTAATCATTGATCATCTTCTCTCGAGTAGCTTGACTCACATGAATGACTCGGGTGAATTGCCTTATGATGACTCCCGATTAATAAATTTTTTGTCTTAACCACCAAATCACTTGTCTTTCAGCATTTCATGGAGAACACTTCTATACTGTCATCTTAACTATAGATAGATGAGCTATTTGTTGATGTCTTGGACAATTTACTAATTTTTTGCCAAATTTTTAGTCATATAATTTGTGCTACATCTTTTGCTTATGTAGTACGTGCTATGTCATTTTAGCCATATAGTGGTAGTATTTGGCAAACTCACTGCTAGTAGTTTATAAATTATAATTTTTAGTTAAAATAAAAAAAAAATAGTTATAAGTTGTAGCATAAGTTATAAATATTTTTAAAAAATTATAATTTATAATTTAAATTAATAATAAAAAATTAAAAATTATTAACAGTAGCATTCTCAAACCACCCCGCTATGTCCTCTGACTTGTTTTTTTGACCTGGAGACAGCCACTCTCAGGGGGCACTAGGGGGTGCCATTTCCATTTCCATTTCCATTTCCCCATTTCCATTTCAGTATCTCTAATTATAGGATGAGAATTCATAAAGAGTTCATCTTTGGGATCAGGTCCATCACTAGGATGTTAGAGCAAAAGATGTATCTTGAGATAGGCTAATGGGTTTGTTGGATTAGGAAGAAAAAATAATGACAAGCGAAAATAATAAAAAAGTGAAGTAAAAGAAAAGAAATAAAAAATTTATTTTCTCACATGCAGTTGATTAGTGTGAAAATTTAGCAAGAAAATGATATAAGATTTTAATTTTCTTGTTTGAAAAGTATGAAAGTTACAAGAAATTTTATATATTTTATCTAATTACTCATATTTAATTTAAGCAAATTAAGTAGGAAGTCAGGGTGAAATAAATTAGTACATTATGCCGTATTTGGGATGTTTGTAAGGTTTGGCTTTGAAGAGATTCAGTTTTTTTTTTGAAAAAGATGAAAGAAAAATAATTAGAGTATTTGGAATAATTTTTTATAGTATCTTTTTTACTTTTCAATTTTTTATTAAAATATTTAATATGTCTTTATTTTTTAATTTTAATTTGTAGTGTCTGGGATATTGACACTATTTTTTTTTTAAATTTTTGTGAGTACAGTTAATCTTTTTAATTGACAGTATTATAGTTATTTTATTAGAAGAAGTTAAAGTGTCGGAATATGTATAAGTTTTTTTTTAAAGAAAAAAGTGAAAAAAAATTACTGACTTTATAGAGATGCCGAGCACAATGGTTTAAAAATTAGTTTTTTTGCAAAAAAAAAAAAAAGAAATGCCAAATAGGGCCTTATGTCATGAAACATGATTAAGTTAAAAAAAATCAGTAAAGACCTAAAAAGTCAAAAGTTGAGGTTAATTTGTCAAAAATCAGTGAACATCTAAAAGGTCAAAATTAGTGAACACCATGTAAGTTTTTTTTAAGTCAGTAAAAATAAACATGGGAAGAATATGGCAAAAATATAAATGATGTTAAATTATTCTCCAGTTTAACAAGATTGTAAGAAATAATTTATTTTCTAACAATTTCTAGAACTTTCTTGCCAAATGAACACCGAAAAAGTCTAATTTATTTTCTCTATCGTTCATTTTCTATAATTATAATCCTATTCAAATAGACCATAAAAGAACTATAATAACCCAGCTCACCAAGCTCACCAAGGGGGCTAAGTACTAGTGAAGCCTCGACTCAGTTGATGGGCTGTACTCGTGGCATGATAAATGGACACGTGGTCTTGTTAAATTTAAGAAAAATAATTTATACACCGACACTAATCACAAAAACTATAGAAAGTTAATTCTGACCATTCATTTGTATTAAAATTAATAAGTATTGTGAATTTCACTATCAACGAATGATCAAGATCTAATTTCTGTGATCTACAACTCTCTCTGGTTTAGGTAAACGCATTTTAAATTTCACTCTTTTAAACAAATTCATATACGTCATTTTGTTTCATTTATCATTGTCTCTCTCTCTTTATATGTCATTCCGAGACTCTATCGTTGTTGTGACACTAACTTTAAAGAGTATTTGTTAGCGCATTTGAATACGAATAATATATATATATATATATATATATGGCAATGTTTCTATATTATTTAGGGAATAGGACCCTCTGCCATATTTTATTAGTGCAATGCACAATTCAATAGTCAAAAATTACATTAAGCAAAAAATTGCATTGGCTAAAAATACTTAGGAGAATCAAGATGCTCTTGCCATGTTTTCTTAGGGGCAACGAGGGTGGAATAATAATAGTAAAAAATATTTTTCGCTGTAAATAATAGATTTTTAGCTGATTAGAAAATTTTTTTCGTTGATTTTTAATTTATGTCATGCCAAACATTAGAGGATGCATAAAATACTTTTTGTTAAAATAAATAGAGCGTAAATGTAAATTATAGACTACAATTATATAAAAGGAGAGAAAAAGAATATAAATTCACTATCATCAAACTAGTGTTTCTTTTTGTACGGTAATTTAAACCTAATTTTAATTAAATAAACTTATAATTATATAATTTTATAAAAAATAAAGTAAAAATTCCAACATTAAATTAGATTACAGAGCGACAGTTAGCCCCGTTTCGTATGTTTTAAAAGTTAAGGTGTCTTTATTTTTTTTTTTGAAAAACATATTTAGAAAATATATATATTATATAGAATAAAGTAATTTTTTGACTTTTTAAATTTGTGATAACTTTCTAATTTTTTTTATTAAAATGTTTAAAGGTTTTAGTTTTTACTTTTAAGATGAAGTGATTAGTGTGATTTTTTATTTTTTTTTAAAAAAAACTAGTTTTTATTTTATTTTATTTAAGTGTAGTGTTGTCATCTTACTGTAATATAAAAACTAAATTATTTAGTACGTGAATAAGTTCTTTTTATTATGAAACAAGAAAAAATAAGGATTTTTTTAATATATAAAACAATTAACCTTAAAAATTAACTTTTAAAAGAAGGCAAATTATAACACCACTACCAAATTAATTAGCAGCGAGGACATGGGTATAAACCAAGAAAAATGCTAATTAATCTCAGACGATGGATAAACAGACTCTAAATGTTAAGATTTTAAATTTTAAACTCCAACGGCTAAAATTCTATTATTTATGTCTAATTATAATAACTATGGCAATGTGACTTTTGTTTTTTTAAAATAATATATTATTACCGATCAGAGTTCACTCTTATTGATTCAAATTGGATGGTTGGAAGCCGTCAGAAGTCATATGTAAATCAATGCGAATTAATGGGTACTCTTATAGTATTATGTAAGTAATTTATTATTATTATTATTAAATAATAACTAAAAAAAATTGTTTATTATATAAAAAATGTACTATTTTATATTATATTATATAAATAATAAAAAACAAAAACAAATGTAAAAAAATAAATTATTCAAAAAAGTATAAAGATTTTGAGCCTGAAGCCTATGGCATGCGGCCCAAGCTCGTAGAACTCTCAGGTTATGCTTGGGCCTCCCTCTCCCGATAAAAACCTAATTCAATTCAAAATTTTGGCAAAAATCAAACAAGCTTAAACTGAATCGGGTCAAAATTATACTCACTTTTAATTAAATTAATAATTACAACTCACGTTATTTAGATCACATCTTAATAAAAACATAATGACTTATCCAATGTCCCTGGGAGTGCTTTCGCCTAGTATTCCCCTAGCTACTTCTCCAAATAAGAATTGTCTGTTATAACGATCCAAAGCCTCAGTTAAAAGTCAAATTACAAATGAAAGAAAAATTACAATTTTAATTTTAAAATTTATAATTACTATATTAAGCCCTTGATTGGTAATTTGACTTTTAGCTAAATATGTCAAAAATTTAAAATTGTCTATTTGGAAAAAAATTTAAAAAAAATAAAAAATAAAAAAATAAAATCAAAATACAAATTTTTATAATATTTTATTTAAACTTTCATCACATTTAAAATACAATAATATCCATTTATTCATTACTTATTTACTATAATTATTAACTATATATGATTGTTAATATTAAATATGTAAAGTGTAAAATTATTCATTTTGAACAAATAAAAAATAAAAAAATTAATTTTTTATTTAAAAATAATAATTTAAAAAAAGTTAACTTAAAAACAGAGCTACCAAACAACTTATTTTGAAATAAATTTAATTTTTTTAATTAAAAATATTAAAATAATAAAAATAAATAATTTTTAAATTAATTATCGATTAGACTCTGAGCGAGAGTACAACATATTACTTGGAGAGCATCAAATAATTAGTGGTTAGCCAACCATGAACAATGAAGATGGGGATATGATACGGAGGCAATAATTGGTGGCGGGATGAGTGGTGAGAAGGGGCAGGCGTGCATGCATTCGGCAGGGGTGGGTGGCAGTTGGTGCAGCACCGGATGACGAAATTATTATTTGATATTTTTGAAATATTATTATGTAATATTATTTATATAATATTTTTATTTAAGTACGTAGTAAAAATTAATATTTCGTATTAACACTATGAATTTACTTTTGTTAGATAAATAAGAGATAAAAAGAATCCACTTAGAATCCGTTTAGACTAGTTTTTAAGTTAATTTTTTTGATAAAAAAATAACTTTTAAATTTACATTGTTTAATTTTTTAACAAATTAACTAATTTTTTTTCTTTTCTTAATTTAATAAAAAAAGTCAATACACATCCCAAATATCTTAACATTTTTAAAAATAAAATTATTATAATATTTTTATATAAAAAAATCAACTATATTCACAAAAACAAAAAAAGTAGTGTTAATATTCAAAATACTATAATTTAAAAGTTAAAAATAAAAGTATATTAGATATTTTAATAAAAAGTAACAAAATAAAAAGTTACTATAAAAAATTATTTTAAACAATTTAAATTTTTAATTTTTTTAAAAAAAAATTAAATCTTCTAAATTTTAATTTTTTAAACATGTAAAATGTGCACTTAGTTTGAATCACATATTATTATTTATCAAATATATTATGTAGATAATAACATAGTAGTTGAAAAGTATTTAATAATTTTCACGGACGGTGAGGAAGGTAGCTAGCGTGGGTGGTGGACCAGTACTGATCATGCACGTGTTCACTTATTTACGTACGTGCATGGATGGAACGTTCTGCTCTTTTCCCTCCTTTTCTCTTCCGTTTCTTTCCCCTCCCAAGCAAACCATCAGATTTGAGACGTCCATGTCCTATTTTTCTCTCTCATTTACGCAGTTTCTGATACTTCACTGACACGGAGAAGCTAGGTTCTTGTTTCTCATTTTTTAATATTTTTTAATTTCATTTTTTTTATTTTTTTTAATTTTTTAAAAATTTCTTTGTAAAAATATCATACAAAATAAAAACTATCTTATTAAAAAAATATGCTAGGTGCATCGAATGGTCCGAACACATTATTTTACATGAAATTGGTTCGACAATGGTGTAAAATTAAACTCATAAAATAACTACTTCAATTATTGATTTGAAATTTATGAAAGCTTTTCCATCTCGAAGGGTCACGTGATATTTATAAGGAGGAGGGCAGTTTTTTTTTTCTATGGCCCATTTAGTATAATTACTTATTTTATTTATTTTTAGTTTTAATAAATATTTTTTTTATTATTTAGTTGACTTAGTATACGTTTTGGCTCCTATTATTAAGATGAGCAATAAAAGTAAAATTTTTTAATTAAAATAAAAATAAAAATAAAAATAAAATAAGTTAAATTAACCAAATAAATTAAATTTTATATTGCTTATCTTTGAACTTTTTTCATTCTTTAACTAAATTTTTTTAGCTTGGGAGCTCAGGGGTATTTTGGTAAATTTACTAGAGTTGGTGGATTGAGAGAATGTGCATAGTTTCTTGAGGAAGCTTCAAAATTCACCCCTTCCCCTATCCACCGAAAATCAATCTCTCTCTCTCTCTCTCTCTCTCTCTCTCTCTCTCTCTCTCTCACTCACTCACGTTTGCCTTCTTTTTGCTCTTCTCTCTCTCTTGAAAACCCTATGGAAGGTGGGTTAACCTAGGGCCAAAAAGAAAAGTTCGATTTACACCTCAAGAACTTCAATTACCACCAAATGAATTTTAATTTTGGTGCATTCGGAAATCCCGCAGGTGTTCGAATTCTCAATTTTCGACTAAAACGAGATAAGATTTTTACTCCTCTATGTTTCTTTGTAGTACATGTACAATTAGTTCTATTCTATTTCTTGTATTTGTCATAAAATGTATGTAGAGTTGAAACCCTAGATTTGGGTATGAGATTTTTGTTGGATTAAACTTGGATTAATTTCTTGAGATATGTTGGTAATTGAAGTAAAATGGGTATTTAATTCGTGTGTTTATTCAAGGAGTTAATATGTTTGTATCATTTGAGAAAAATGCGATTAAATGAGAAGTTAAATTGAAGTTTGATTTGGGTTTTGGAACCATGGAGATATGATCTTATTTGCTCTTGGAAAAATTCTACATAAATTAGGTTTTGGTTGAAAACCTTGTTAGATTTGATAAATTGGGGATTTTCATTTAAATTGACATTGAGTATCAAAATTACGAAAATTAAGATATTATGATGATTTTGAGAATTGAATTGCTGACCATGTAGCGAATTCATGTGTGATTAAGTAAAAATCATGCGCAATGGTTAAGGGACTAATATTATTGAGGTGATATGTTGTAAATATTGAGGAGATTTTAGAGTTAATATGGGGCTCGAGCAACTCTTCGATGAAAGTCTAGAAACTTGCGCAAAATTAAGTGTCTTACCTTTTAGTTAATCCCGTAAAAGAGTGTATGGGTGCCCTACTCTTCGGTGTGATTGTAAATGATGGGTAATAAATTAATTACCGGTATGATAATGTTTGGATTATGAAATTATGATTTTGGATTGTTGTGAGGAAAAGTTAAAAATTTTGGTGCATTGATATAAAATTGTTCATTGCATATCAAGTATGTTTTGTATAGATTGTTAGAAGTCTATTGAGCTTAGGCTCATGTTGTTTGAAATCATGTTTTTCAGGTACTAACGATGAGAATTTGTCATAGAGGGAATTCAAGCATCTCTTTTGATTTTGTTGTGATTGCTTGAAGAACTTGACTCAATGTATATTTTTGTGAATTGTATTGAAAGATGTAATTATAAATTGAAAGTTGATGGAATTATGTAATTATGGAATTATGTTTCTTACATGTTTAAGCCTTGATCTTTTGGTGTTGTAAGATCTTAGGGCCATAAATTCTATGTTCTTAGATGAATGAAAATGTGATTTGATCCACGCGGGAGGCTTTGAGTTGATAATTTTGTGTATATTTCAATACATTGGAGTTAATTTTAAAAAGTTTCATGAGTTTGAACCCTTTGTTTTCACAAGAAGTGGTTTTGTTGAATGGTGGAACTTTAAAATTTTCAAAAAAGAAAAGGAAAAATAGGACAGATCGATCGACCAGTTCTCAGACCGATCGATCGGTAATAGTGGGTTCTTAGTTTCTCTGTTTCAAGAGAAAAATGCTACAAGCTGTAAAAGACCAATCGATTTGTCTTAGGATCGATCGAGCGATCTATCTGCTAGAGGTATTTTTTGATCCTTCTTATTTTGTTCATATTTTCAAATTAGAGTATCTCTATCATTTTAAATCCCTTTTTGGCTCATTTTTATGTCCAAATCGAAGTTATGAAGTTCTTCTTTTCACATATCCATCCCTTAAATTGAAATTCTTTACAATTAAAATAAGTTTTAGCCTTAAAGGAAATTGTCATCTTATTTATTCGTTAGATTTTTGTTTGTCAAAGTTCGAGGGCATGACATCACATCTGGTAAGTCATCTTTTACTAGAATTTTAAAAAATTGAAAATAAAATAAAATTTAATTTTTTTAAAAAATTAATTAGAATTTAAAAAATATATATTCAAAATTTAATTAAATATTACAACAAATAAATTAATTTTTTTAGAGATTAGAATTTAAATAGCAATAAATAAATTAATTTTTTAGAGAATAGAGACTAGAATTTTAAAAAATTAAAAAAGAAATATAATTTAATTTTTTTTTAAAAATAATTAGAATTTAAAAAAAAATGTATTCAAAATTTAATTAAATATTATAACAAATAAATAAATTTTTTTAGAGACTAGAATTTAAATTGCAACAAATAAATTAATAAATTAGATAATAGAGACTAGAATTTAAAAAAAATTGAATTAAATTATAAAAAATTAAATTGCAACAAATAAATTAAATTACAAAAAATAAAGTAAACCGAATTAAGGAACTCTAATCTTTAATTTTGGTTTCGATCGATTTGTATTTTGATCTTAATCTTGATTCTTGATCTTCACTGCTTGATTCGCCAATAATTGTATCGAACTCGAATATCACCGAGTAATTAGAGAAAAAAATTAGAGAGAAGAGAGTAAAGAGAAGAGAGTTGTTTGGATGAAAAAAAGCGAAAGGTTGCCTCCCTATTTATAAGAAAAAAATTGTATTAAAAAAAAAATTAGCCGTTGGCCGGGTCTGAGCCGGGCCCAACGGTCAAAACATCTCAGCCATTCATTTTTAAAAACAAAGTTATTCGGGCCGTCCATCTAAAAATGTGACCGTTTAGGGGGGGAGAGGGCCGGGTCGGGCCCAACGGCTAGTCCGGGCCCAACAGCTAGTCCGGGCCCAGTTTTGTTGCGGGCCTAGAGGCGGGCGGGATGTGGGGCTGTTTGGGTGGGCGGGCTTCGGGCCAGGCCAGCTCGGCTCGTCGAGCTTGGGGGTGCGGCCCCATCCCGGCCCATGAGCAGTACGGGCTAGCCTGAACAGTGGCGGGCTTCGGGTGGGTTTCGAGCCCCCGTTTGGCCTTGGGCCATTTTTATACCCATACTTCATTCTCCAATTCTCTTTTAAGGAACGGATTCTATTTAATATAATAAGCAGTGGTTCTGCCCTTTTTAGAATATGATCTTAGCTCTGCCAGTAGAAAAATAGAATTTTGCATATTTCTAGCCAAGGTTCTACCTACAGATAGTTAAATATATTGAAATTCTAGTAGAGGTGTTGCCTAAATGCAAACAGAGTTCTTGAAAAGACTTCTTATTTGATATAGTGGTTCTAATCTCCGCATAGGCTTTATTGGACCAACCATATTTAATAGGGGCATTGATAGAATTCTTACATTATCCGGATCTAAACCGAGGTGAAAATATAATTTTTCAATTAATTGTGAAAAATAATATTTATAGTTTTAATCATCAATCACATTCATACAATCCAATCAAGAAGAAATTACAACAACCAAATTTTTAACATGAAAAACTCAAAGGGTAAAAAATCACGAGACATACCAAGTCCAGGAACCAAGCACTAAAAATAAACAGAAACAATTACAGCCTACAGACTTTTTGACGGACGCCACAATCTTCTAGTCCTAAGCTTGTATGTCGAATCCTCGTTAACTGCTCTCATATTGATTCCTACTATTACAACTCTTCGTAGCAGTTTTCTACGACAGAATCCTCCATCGGAACTTAAAACGTCATCTAAGATTTGCTGTCGAATAATTTTCGGAATTTGTGTTGCACAACCTCACTCTTGAATGGTCTTAATGCTCAGAATATTGAAGTCTCAAGAGTCAATTTCGTGCACCACCTAGGATCTCTATATATATAGATCACCAAAAATCAAAGCAGTCAGGATTAGAAAACCTAAATACTGCCTGGTCACCAGGCAGTGTTTAGGTTTAACTCATAGGATGTTCATGCTTTAACAGCTTGCACCTTGTGCTTGTCTGAGGGTACAACTGACTTGGCCTTTTGATTTGATTACACAATAGATAACCCACAAGATAAAAAAACCTAAATTCAATCAGGATTCTATCTAATCAAATCTAAAAAGCAATTTAAAACAAATCAATTGTTTCCTAAACAAACACAATTGCCCAATCTCACTTAACTTCTTAGAGCCTTGGGAATTCTAGTCATCCTAGAGTTGCCATAAACAAAAAGATAAAAATTAATTTATATTAAACTGTTTACAAGAGGTGTTGCCCAATCTTACATTATGACATAGGTTGGGGATATACTCTTTTCCCTTCCTATTCTTCTTTCTTCACTAAAACTTTTATAGATACTATCCTACAATCGTTATTCTGCCTGTATATATATAAGAAAAATCTCCCTTATTGTCATTTATTTATCCATTATCAACATTTGCACGGGTATTATCTTCACCCCAGTGAAAATAATGCCAAAATATTTCAACTTGGTTTAAAATATTTATTTATATATTAATATAAAGTGGTCACGTCATATCCAATTGTTTTAAATTTTTGTTTATATATTATTATAAACTGGTTACATCATATTCAGTTATTATATTTTCTATTTTTATGTTATTTTAAATTGGTCATATTATATCCAGTTATTTTGTTTTCTATTTATATATTAATATAAACTAGTCACTTAATTATCTAGTTATATTCTTCCTCATCTATATATTATTATATCTAGTCATATATATATATAAGTAAAATTAAGTTGTTTCATTTGCAATTTAGCAATGGTAGACGTGTTAGGGTCTTCTACTAAAACATAAGGACCAATTTCTAAAAGTTTAGGACAGGAAGGAAGTTTGGTAGGTTCATAGGGTGGATGTATTGAGGTAACAGAAGTACTACCAGTTTTAATCCAAATCTTTTTATAATTAGATATTACAGCAATATATTTTTGATCGTGAGGCCATATATTAAACCATTCTTTAAAGAAAATAACCTTTTGTTGTCTTTCAAGATTTTTATTAAAAATATTTTAAATAATATTTTGTTGATCTTTATTATATATTGAGAAAAATCATTGCCTAAATTCGGTATAAATTGAGGTATGAAATTCTTTACTTATTATTTATCGAAGAAAAGAGTTTGGTGTAAAATTCACAGAAATTATATATGAAAACTCATTTCTGAAACAGTTAGGAATGTTCTTTGAGGAATATCTTTAGATGGTGAACAATAAATTTCACGAGGAATTTGTTGTTCAGAAATTCTAAGACCTGTTAAAATAGATCCAGAAATGGATTTAAGTTTTTAACCTATATCAGTAGTCACAGTTGTTTCAGTTATTTCATTAGGTAGTTCTGTTGAAGTAGACTTATAATTAGAAAGTTTACTTGACTGAGGATATGAAATACGATAACTAGGTGGTCTTCGTGAAAAAGTACTCCTAGTGAAAGGATGATTTAGACCAACAAAGGAGATTTCAATGTCTTAGGAGGCATTTTAGATAATCTGATCAATATTACTGTCCAAAAATGCTCTAGGCATGACAACCCTTGGGATAGTCCATTTTGTTGGAAACTTAATTTCTTCTTGCTGGATCAAACGAAATTTGGCAATTTGTGTGGTTAAAAGATTATTTTCAATAGCAATGATTTTGCTATGATCACTGCGTAACACAACGTTAGGACATAAAGTATTCATTACTTTATAATGCATACGGTAAATCATAACCATGCGTTTGTAAATTTAAAGTTATTATATCAAAAAGAACTACATCCATTAATGATAAATTTAAATTTGGATAGACATTAAAATAGACTAGTCAATGACATAAACTAGTCTGTGCAACTCCCATAAGAGATGAAATAAAATTATTGCATCTATCATCTCTTAAGGTTGTATTATACTACCGTTAACACCTAAAAGGGTTAAAGGTTTAAGATCTATTTATATTGAACCAATATGTAAATATTGATATTTTTGTAAATAAGCTTGTATATCTCTTAAACTAATAAGTTAAAGAGTTTTTTTTCTTAACTATCTAATCATATAGATTGTTCAAGAGTTTTTACAGCTTTTTGACTTTTAAAGTCAAATAGGCATATCTTGTAAATCAACTTTGATTCTACTGAATGTATAATTCATTTATTAAGTTGATGAGTTTGAGAAAACTCAACAATTTTTGCATTTTTCACAAATTTATTAGGCTTAAAGCGAGAGAGCATAAAGATGATAATATACCTATATGTTACAAGTATTAATATGTCTTTATACTTTTGAATAGATTGTATCTACATTCGAATACTTATTATTGAGTTTTGGTTACACGTCGGTCAACGATTTATAGGTATCCCAAGTTTGCCCAACTTTCTCGGTAGACGGGCCTTATAACCTAACCAAATATGGCTTGGGTGACGTAGCATAACCAAACATCAATTATAAATACCATAAACTAAGATACGATCTAACAAAAAAGTATTCATACATAAGAATACTTATCTCATATAAGCATAAATAAATTTAACAGGATATACCCTGCTTGACCTGGCTCTTATACCAAATATGGTGCACACACTGCATTGCGGATCTTACAAACTTCAAACTACTTCTTTTATTGATACTGAGAATTTATTATAAAAGAAATAGAAAGAAGGGTTACAAGAGTTTAGAGAAGGAGAGATGGGGTAGAGAAAGCTTAACTTCAACAAGGGTGAAGCCTCCGTTAAATAGAGAAGAGAAGATACAAACAGAACCACATTAATGCGGATTTTAAATCTTCTTCTTCAGGTTCGATAGTGCAACGCAGATGTCCTTGAGTTATTGGAGTCGGTCAATGCATCATATGGGTATGCTGGGTCGTTTTTGTCACCTTGTGTCAGCGGAGTGCAGATATTCAAAGATGGCAGACAAGGTGGCAAACAAGATACTGTATTACTTTTAACAAAAAGAAAGCACTCAATAAAGGAGATGCCTTTATCTTATCGTGTAGCGAGTAATTAAGAGATGCCTTTGCCATTATCGTTTAGCGTCGGCTGAGCGAGCTGAGTTGTACAAATATACTAAGCGTGCTGAGTTGTATAGATATACTTTGAATAATTTAATCTGGCCATTCCACATAATATAAGAATATTCTTATTTTTTCATGATTATTTTAATCAAAGTGACATTGGTTTGGATGCTAATACTTTTTCTTCAGTAATTCCAATTAAGGAATTCCAATAATCGATTAATGAGATAGTTTCATCATTCAGGTCTTGAGACTCTCCAACTAAATAGAGAAATTGGTTAGAGTTTGGTTCAGATGGAGTAGGAGATACTATGAATTTATCACTTTGGTCACCATACTAGATGTGGTAGAAATGAAGTTGGGCTTTATAATTTTTAATATCTTAAACGATAATTGGGCTTTGGATAGATAATGGAATTGAGCTTTCAGTGTATGAAGAATTAAAAGGCCCAAAGAGTCCATATTCACAAAAGGGGACGAGGATGATACTTGTTAGGCTTGGGCTTTGTGAGACCCGGACCCGTCTCTTTTGAGGTTTATGTATATATGATGTGTTTTGCATATATATGTCTACAATGTATGATTTAATCATTTTGATGCATGTTTATGTGTAAATAAGCATGTGGGATTGTTTCCCAAGGTTATTGGGTGTTGCTGAGCGATTTTAAAAACTAAAAAAAAAGAAGAAGATATTTTCAAGATATTTTGACTATAAATATCTTGTGTGAGATATTTTCATTAAAATATCTCCTCCTCTCTCCCTAGCTTTAAGCTCACAAAACGCACTGCCTTCTCTCTAACTTCTCGAGGGCCCATGACATGGTTTTTGATAAACCAACTGCTGATCCGTAGTATCGGTATATGGTCTACGCATCCATCCAGCCAGAATTTAATTTCGGTGAAGCTCGATTTTGCACGGAGATCGAGACGTCGAGTTTTAAACTCACCGAGCTAGGAACCTAAACTGTATAACTATTAGAGAGTACTACATGTAATCCTACGTGTTTTCAATATTTAAAAACGCATGAAATGTGATTTATGTTTAAATCGAGTTTTTGGTTTAAAAACTATTTTTCGGCATTCGGTTGGATGAAATCGAAAGAAGGATGTTCCTTTCGAGATTTTATAATAGTCCTAAGCTAGGGGATGCTTGTGGATATCAAAAATAGGAGTTTTTAGGTTTGATTTGAGAATTGGAAACCAAAATCGTAGCTCAAAAATATGATCTGGGCAGATTCAGTCAACTGAAGGGTGAGTCCAGTCGATTGGATCATCATGTGGGAGGTTCAGTCGACTGGACCTGGGAGGTCAGTCGATTGAAAGGGCTTATGTTTTGGCCTTCTTCTTCCAGTGTGTTTTTCAGTCGACTGGAGGGTGAGTCCAATCCACTGAACCTGGTTATTTTAGAAAATGAGGTGTTTTGGTTCAAGCTTTCCTCGTGTGATGTTTATCCGAGGTGTTTTATGAAATTCTTTGGTTTTAAAAGGGGTACCGAAGGTTTTCAAATGGATGGTTTGAAAACAGAGTCTTTGGAAAACTTTTGAACGTATTTGTGAAAGTTTGGAGCTAGCCTTCGGGGTTGAGTCTCAACTTCTAAAACGTTTTAGGTGATAATATATTTTTACATATGTTGTTTGATCTCCATGGTTCATGGATGGGATCCATTTTATATACATGTGTTGTATATCTGTTAGCGTGTTGGGTTTTATAATGCTATCCATATATGTAATGAGACAATGGGTGTGTGGTTTAGAGTTGGGCTTCAATTCCTCCTTACTGAAAGTTCAAAAACGTACGTAGAGTGGGTTCGCTACGGTCCCTCAGATTAATTCCCGTAAACGTGGTATTGGTTAACTTCGTCCATCGGTCATGGCAATCCGTAAAGAAGCGAGTCGTGATTTGGTTAACTTCGTCCATTGGTCATAGAAATTCGTAAAAAAGCAAGTTATCCCTTGAGTGGGTATGCTGTTGTGACATTGTATAGAACTCGTCATTACCTAGCAGGCCTTAAGTGGTTCAGGACTAGGGTAATGGGCAGGAGTCTATAGTTGTTGCCTTTGTCTTGAGTTAACAAAGTTAGTACATAGGATTATATTTTTTGTGTCTCCTCGGCTGCGTGTCCCGAGTTGAGAATGCTATGTTTTACTGCTTTCCCTTAACGGTGGCATGATAACTGTAAGATTATATGCATAGTTTCAAGGATGAAAAACTGATGAATTTTTTAGAGGAAAACCTGTTTTGGGCTTGTGGTCGATTTCGCTCCCACCATATAATTGCATGACCCGTATTACAGTTTATAGTCTATGTTTTATTGGGCTTTGGCTCATGGTGTGAGATTTTTTGAAAAATATTTTCAGGTGATCGTGACAAGTTGACCTAGTGCAGAGGTGATGGAAGACTTGCTGTAGTTTTTCCTTATTGAGACATGTAATTTTACATGTGACGCCTATTGAGGCTGGTTTTGTACGCATTTTGGCGATATGTTTATTCATGTATGAGAATGCATATTTATAATTTTATGAGAGTTGAACTTGATAATCTTTTATCCAACTGCTATATTTTGATTTCGAACTGTGAAAACCTATTTTATGTATAAATGGGTGTTTTGGTGGGTTTCGCGTGATCCGGATGTTTGGGGCGTGACAACTTAGTAACATAGTTCTGCGTTCGAATACCTATGAGCCATGGGAAAGAGGGTACATCACATTATGAGGATGTATGTGTGCTTGATTGCATGTGTTACAGCATTTTTCTAACATAGCATGATAGCTTGGGATGTATACGTGGGCATGGAGGTTGGACCTTAGGATTTATTAGTCTTTCCTTAGGGCGTTTGGATTAATAAACTTAGGAGCCAAGTTAAAGACGCATTTCGCGGACGTGATTTCTAGCGAGGAATCTGAGTAGGTTGTTCAGATGGACGAGTCTTTCTTGTCGGTTCTCCTCGATATGTGAGATGTGATGACATGATATTACGTGGCTATGTGTTAGCATGCTTATCTGTCTTTTTCGTTAGCAATAACATGTTGTATGGGTTCTCATCATGTTGTGTTGCTTTCGTATAGAGTTATGTCCACGCGGTGAGGACAAGGCCGTGGTCGAGGCCGAGGCTGTGGTTCTGGCCGAAGGGACATTCCAGTCCCAGATATTTGGGATGCAAATGCACCCTAAGGACCTGTTGTTGAGGGAGATCTATTGCGTGAGATGGTTGGCTCCATCCGGCAATTGGCTAAGGCCACTAGGGGTAGGGAGAGTGTACCTGAGCTGAGGGCGACAGTTGCGATGCTCGAGTTTCGCCGTCTGGACCCTCCTACCTCTTCTGGGGATCCTAATCCCACGGTTGCCACTAAGTGGCTGGAACTGGTTACCGGGATTCTGGATTTGCTTCAGATGGAGAAAGATAATCTGAGGATTATATGTGCCGCCTTCCAGTTGAGAGGGAGTGCCCATATGTGGTGGAAGTTTGTCAAGACCACAGTGGCAGGCACTTAGGACACGTTCACGAAGGCATTTCTGGAGAAATACTTTCCAGCAAAACTGAGGGATCGTTACAGAGAGGATTTCCTATTTCTGACTCAGGAGAGTATGTCAATTGTTGAGTATGAGGCTGAGTTTACCAGCTTATCCCGATTTGCACAGGAGATCATACCTACTGATGAGTTCAAGGCGAACCGATTTGAGAGGGGTTTAAGGCCCGCTATCAGGGACAGAGTGGCGGCATTCCAGATGCAGGTCTACACTGACTTGGTACAGATGGCCATGAAGGTGGAGGACACCTTGTCTGAGACACGCAGGGATAGAGACAGAAGAGTCAGCAGGACGGGGGACGTGCACAGTCCCGGGGACGCAAGGACAAGCGTCAACGGACATCTGATCCGAGTTCTCATCTGGTGGGGTCGTATCCTCCACGGTCTTCTGCTTCCTCGCCTCCCGTAGCTTCAACGGGACGGTCGGATCAGAGGGTGCTTTGTCATAGATGCCAGCGACCAGGACATCGTGCAGCAGAGTGCAGGAGTGCAGTGCCTGCTCAGGCATAGTCGCAGTCCTAGGCGCCAGAGAGAGGACCACCGATATATTTTGAGTGTGGGAAGACTAGGCACATTCAGAGGAACTGTCCCGAGGGAGGGAGCATTAAGAGTACAGTAGGAGCACCAGCTGTTCCATTTAGCTAGGGACGACAGACGCACCAGTAGCCTAGAGCTCAAACGTCCAGATTTGCAGAGGGGGGTGCATCAGTGTAGTCAGGTAGACAGTTGGCAGTTCAGAGCCATACTGGACCGGCCAGAGCTTTTGTTCTCGTAGATCCTAGTTCTTCCAGAGCACCGGTCGTACCCGATGCTACTGCTACCACCTCCGTGATCAAAGGTACTCTTCTAGTCTTCAGATCATGGGCCAGTGTTCTTATCAACACTGGAGCATCACACTCATTTATATCTTCTGCTTTTGCATCTGCATTTGGGTTAGAAACGGACTGGTTGGGTGATACTATGTGCGTGGAGACCCCGGTGAGTGGGAGTGTGAAGTTGAGCCTTGTCTGTAGATCCTGCGTGTTGGAGGTCACTAGTCGTTGTCTAGAGTTCGACCTTGTTATCCTAGACATGACCACGTTTGATGTCATCCTAGGGATGGACTAGTTGACCACCTATCGCGCCTTTATTGATTGTTATTGACGGAGGGTGACGATTTGTACCCCAGCGGGAGATTGCTTTTGTTTTGTAGGTGACCGGGATGAGGGTTTGAGGTCTATGCCAGGTGTTGTGTGGAACCAGGGCAACCTAGGTTTCCTTTTCTCAGCTCCCATGTTGGATGAAGAGGTCGGAGTTCACGGAGAGTTACCTCCGGTGGTGTGCGACTATCTTGAAGTTTTTCCTGATGATTTGTATGAGTTGTCACCGAGCCGTGAGGTGGAGTTCTCTATTGATCTAGTTTTCAGAGCTGCTCCCATATCTATACCGTCCTATCGCTTTGCACCTGTTGAGTTGCGTGA
The DNA here is from genome assembly GCA_034768845.1 of Heliamphora exappendiculata. NCBI lineage: Eukaryota > Viridiplantae > Streptophyta > Magnoliopsida > Ericales > Sarraceniaceae > Heliamphora > Heliamphora exappendiculata. Next base: position 17,392 of record JAOTRH010273697.1, on the reverse strand, counting down.
ACTCAAGGTACAGTTACAGAAGTTGCTAGACATAGGGTTTATACGTCCGAGTACTTCACCGTGGGGAGCTCCTACTCTTTTTGGAAAGAAGAAAGATGGATCTTTACGTCTGTGTATCGATTACAGAAAGCTGAATCAGGTGACAATGAAGAATAGGTATCTGATGCCGAGGATAGATGACTTATTTGATCAGCTACAGGGTTCGAGTTGCTTCTCGAAGATTGACTTGAGGTCGGGATGACACCGTTTAAGGCTTTGTATGGCAGACCTTGGAGATCGCCCGTGTGTTGGACAAACGTGGGAGAGACCACAGTCTTAGGACCAGACATGGTATGTGAGATGACAGAGAAGGTTGCTATGATACGTCAGCACCTATTGACAGCGCAGAGATGCCAGAAGTGTTATGTAAATCAGAGGAGGCAACCTTTGGAGTTTGTAGTGGGGGACCATGTGTTTCTGAAGGTCTCGCCACGTAGAGGTTTGATGAGGTTTGATCGTAGCGGGAAGCTGTCACCGCGCTTCATTGGACCATTTGAGATCCTTGATAGAGTTGGAGAGGTTACTTACTGTCTGGCTTTGCCGCCTCAATTAGCATATGTGCATAACGTGTTCCACGTTTCTATGTTTCGGAGGTACGAGCCTGATCCTTCACATTTGATAGATTGGGCTGAGCTGCGGATTGAGAAGGATGCCACTTATGAGGAACGTTCAGTGAAGATTCTTGACACAAAGGAGCGAGTGTTGCGGGACAGAACCATTGCTTATGTCAATGTCTTATGGCTTCATCACAAAGTTGAAGAAGCTACATGGGAGCTGGAGTCTGCGATGCGTGCTAGATATCTGAAACTTTTACCTTTGTGACATTGTAGTGAATTTCGGGGGCAAAATTCCTTAAGGAGAGAGAGTTATGAGACCCGGACCCGTCCCTTTTGAGGCTTATGTATATATGATATGTTTTGCATATATATATATCTGCGATGTATGATTTAATTGTTTTTTATGCATGTTTATGTGTAAATAAGCATGCGGGGTTGGTTCGAGATATTTTAATTATAAATATCTTGTGTGAGATATTTTCATCAAAATATCTCCTCCTTCTCTCTCTAGCTTTAAGCTCACTAAACGCTTTGCCTTGTCTCTAATTTCTCAGGGGCCCAGGGCTTGATTTTTGATAAATCAACTACTGATCCGTAGTATCGGTATCGTGGTCTACGCATCCATCCAGCCAGAATTTGATTCCGGCGAAGATCGATTTTGCACGTGGATCGAGACGTCAAGTTTTGAACTCACCGAGGTAAGATCCTAAACTGTATAATTGTTAGAGGGTACTACATGTAATATTACGTGTTCGCACCGTTTAAAAATGTATAAAATGTGATTTATGTTTAAATTGGGTTTTTAGTTTAAAAACTAATTTTTGGCGTTCGGTTGGATGAAATCGAAATAGGGATGTTCCTTTCGACGTTTTATGATAGTCCTAAGCTAGGGGATGCTTGTGGATATCAAAAATAGGTGTTTGGAGGTTTGATTTGAGATTTGAAAACCAAAATCATAGCTCAAAAACATGATCTGGGCAGATTCAATCGACTGAAGGGTGAGTGCAGTCGACTGGATCATCATGTGGGAGGTTCAGCCGACTGGACCTGGAAGGTCAGTCGACTGAAAAGGCTTATGTTTTGGCCTTCTTCTTCGAGTGTATTTTTCAGTCGACTGGAGGGTGAGTCCAGTCAACTGAACCTGGTTGTTTTAGAAAATGAGGTGTTTTGGCTCAAGCTTTTCTCGTGTGATGTTTATCCGAGGTGTTTTATGAAATTCTTTGGCTTTAAAAGAGGTACCGGAGGTTTTCAAATGGATGGTTTGAAAACGGAGTCTCGAAAAAACTTTTGAACGTATTTGTGAAAGTTTGGAGCTAGCCTTCGGAGTTGAGTTTCAACTTCTAAAACGTTTTAGGTGATAATATGTTTTTACATATGTTGTTTGATCTCCATGGTTCATGGATGGAATCCCTTTTATATACATGTGTTGTATATCTGTTCGCGTGTTGGGTTTTATAATGCTATCCATAGATGTACTGAGACAATGGGTGTGTGGTGTAGAGTTGGGCTTCCATTGCTCCTTGGTGAAAATCTAAAAATGTGCATAGAGTGGGTTCACTACGATCCCTTGGGTTAATCTCCGTAAACGTGGTATTTGTTAACTTCGTCCATCGGTCGTGGAAATTCATAAAGAAGCGAGTCGTGATTTGGTTAACTTCTTCCATTAGTCATAGAAATCCATAAAGAAGCAAGTTATCCCTTGAGTGGGTATGTTGTTGTGACATCGTATAGAACTTGTCATTACCTAGCAGGCCTTAAGTGGTTCAGGACTAGGGTAATTGGCAGAATTCTATAGTTATTTCCTTTGACTTGAGTTGATAGAATCAGTATATAGGATTACATTTTCTGTGTCTCCTCGGCTGTGTGTCCTGGGTCGAGAATGCTGTGTTTTACTGCTTTTTCTTAACTGTGGCATGATAACTGTAAGATTATATGCATAGTTTTAAGGACAAAAAACTGATAAATTTTTTAAAGGAAAACCTGTTTTGGGCTTGTGGTCGAGTTTGCTCCCACCATATAATTGCATGACCTGTATTACGGTTTACAGTCTATGTTCTATTGGGTTTTGGCTCACTGTGTGATATTTTTAAAAAAATATTTTCAGGTGATCGTGACAAGTTGACCTAGTGCAGAGGTGATGGAAGACTTGCTGTAGTTTTACCTTATTGAGACATGTACTTTTACATGTGACGCCTGTTGAGGTTGGTTTTGTACGCCTTTTGGCGATATGTTTATTCATGTATGAGATTGCATGTTTATAGTTTTATGAGAGTTGAACTTAGGAATCTTTTATCCAATTGCTATATTTTGATTTTCAACTGTGAAAACCTATTTTATGTATAAAAGGGTGTTTTAGTAGATTTTTGCGTGACCCGGATGTTTTGGGCGTGACAGGCTTGTATAACATTATCTTGTGGATTAAATTTTAGATTAGGCTTTAACCGTATCAAAACCATTCCACCATTTAAAGAAGAAGGTCCTCTAGAGGGTAGGACATTCTAAGTGATCTAGATCACTCTTAAGACTCCATCTCATAATCCAGGCTAGCTAGAATTCAGAAAAGAAATACAAAAGATGTTTGCCAATGGGATCCCATTTACCTTTAGGTTTCCCAAACACCGTTGCAGCTTTGGTTAAAGATAGATTAGGATGATATTTTACTCATAAAGGATAAATATCTTGTACAGATTGGGGAAGGACCTTGATGGTCAACTCCATTTTTTTCCACCAATAAAAAAATCAAGGAGAAAAACTAGAAGAAGAAACAATCTCCGGATTCATGGTAAAAAATCATGTATGTTTACGAATAGGATTTTGGTAATAAAAAGCCAAATGCTAAGCTTGGGTATAATCCCAGTAATTATACTGAGTGCCATTAAGTTTTAGGATTTGAGTCCTAAAAGGATCAAGAACTCAAACCACATAGCATTTGGAATGGGTAATGGCGGACTTAGGATCAGAAGTGTTCACATAATTGTGAACAGTCTGAGCAGATCCAGTTTCGGTTAATATAGTCTCGTAAACAAAACACTGTCGTCCTTCAGAGATTGAGTAGTTATGATTGCCCAAATAGCCTTCCTTAAGGAACCATGGATTTTGGTACCATTGGAGATCATCTATGGCCAAAGAAAGGAGATGTTCTGTTACAGTATGTTGAAAATACTGTGGTTCAAATTCAAGAACTTATTTAAGATTCTTAATTTTTGGATCATTAAGTTTTTGTGGATGGTTGGGTGTTAAAAACGACCAAGTTTCCCAAAAAAATTTAGATAAAGGAACCTTCTTGTTCCTTTGCTTCAGTTTCGGAGGCATCATCTATGAAGTCCTGCAAGAATTCTCGAATTAGAAAATCAGGAAGAAAATTTAAAGGACCTTTTATATATTCTATTTGAAAATTAAAAGAACTTAATTCAGATTGCCATTTTGCAAAAATTTATTTTAAAATAATATTTTTAACATCTTTTTGTAAAATAATTTTGGCAGCACTAGAGTCAATGCGGAGTAAAAAAGGTTGATTTAATAAATCATCTTGAAATTTTGAAATACATTTCACAATGGAAATTATTTTTTTTTTAATTGTAGAATAATGTTTTTTAGCATTTTTTTCAAATTTCAAAAATAAATCGTACTAATTCTTCTTTGTTAGTATTAGGGTTTCTTTGTTTAAGAATACCACCATAACCAATGTTAAAAACATCAGTTTCAACGATTTTAAACCAATTAGGGTTATGTAAAGTTAAACAAGGTAAAATTTTAACCCTAAGTTTAATTTTTTTTACAGCTATAGTATGAACATCAATCTAAGGAAGAGAATTTTTAGTTAACCTAGTATATAGAATAGCTGCATCCTGGGCTAAGTACTGATAAAAGTCAGAAATATAATTAAGACTTCCTTAAAATCTTTGTAATTGGATTTTTTCTTTTAATTCATCATGAAATTTAGAAGCAAATTCAATACTACGATCAATGGATATAATAGCACATTTGTTTATGTTATGGCCTAAAAATCTAACTGTAGTAAGAAACAGTTTCGTTTTAGGTGCAGAAGCAACTAAACTATTTTTATTGATAAAAACGAATTAGACCGTGGTCAAAATTCCTAACAATCTACCCATTTGACAATTCTGTGACAAAACTCAACAAGCCAACTAATCCAATAAATTAAGCTAACAAATCGACACAAAACAAATACTGATACGACACAAATAAAATACTTCCACAAAACACAAATAAAATAGATATTCCCCCTCAAACTAAACTCCCAAAAAAATACGACTCCTCTATCAAACCTAAAAAATTAACACTCCTCTTTAACCAAACCTCCAAGCCTCTAAGCCCCTCCCCTTTTTGTCATGAATTGATAAACACAAAAAAAAATAATAATAAATACATCTTTTTAAATAGAGAACAAAATAAGAAGTACATAACTTATGCACATTCTACATGTCTGAAACCACATATTTTAATCAAATTGATCAAAAACACAAACAGAGTCCAAAATAACCTATATTTATATATGAAAGAACAAAATCATAGTATATTCTATATACAAGCGTGTGTGTATGACTTGAAACATTTTCAGACTTCAAGATCAAATCCTGTATAGAATCTATATGGCTGAGTCGCATTTACTTATCAAAAAACAAGAAATTCACAAAGCCAAATCACCATTGACCCAAGTCACTTCATAGGATAACTCCTCTTCAATTAAAGACTGTAAATTTTTTATTATTTTTCTCTTCTTTTCTTTTTCTTTTTTTCTCAAGCTTTTAGTAGCGGCTTTCACATAAGTATGAACAAAATAGCAAAGTTTGTATAGGTAGCCATTTTCTCAAGCTAAGCATACAGAAACAAAAGAAAGAGGGAGTTTAAACATTAAAATCAAGTGGGTCACTACTATGTGATTATTTTTTGAACACTTAGAGAACTGAAAAACAAGAAAGATCCGTAGATAAAATTGAACCCAAGTACGGAGGATTCCTGCATCAATCAATGTTCAAGTGGTTTACAAAATAGACTCATCTCTAAAAGCGTTCTATCTATTATGAACTAGATTATTTAAAAAATCAATGTGGTATTTAATCTCAGAGTCCTAAGTTATGAGATTTTAGCCAAATGAGATAATGCACTAATAAGGTACTCAATTCTTAACAAAGTTTTCTATAAAAATTTTTTCTTTTTTTTCTTTTTAAGAACTCAAAAAAAAAATCAAACAAGCAAACCAAAAAAAACAAAAAACATGACATGACTCAAATAGAGACCACAAAAAAAAAACTAAAGATTTCGACTTGCAAGAAAGCAGTCTAAATCAATTTTTCTTACCCAAATTTTTCTTAAACTTGATTTGGTCATTCACATCGCAATATTCAGGCATATGTTTAGACAGATTATTTTTTGTTCATGTTTTAAAAGCAGTTCTTCTAATCTTGGAATAATTCAGTCTATTTCTAAAATTATGCGTCTAGTTAAATAATTTACTTTTTTTAAGAACATGAGAATATCTAGAATAGGAATCAAAAATACCATGTAACCAAAAATAATGAGGTCTGATGTGACATTTAACTCCATAGTAATAACGCACAAGCACAAATTTATTTCTAGTTACAAACTTACGAACATTGATTTTTGGCGTAAAATCTTGAACATCAATCTTAGGCGGATAAAGATTTGGTTGGATAATTGGCTTATGAGCAGCTGGTGCGAAGGTAACAGATTTAATAAATTTAATCTTATCTACAGAATTTAAAGATGAATCTCCACTAGTATATCTAAGACTAACTCGATCATTCGCTACGTTTAGCACATTTAAAATGTTATCCAAAACTTTTGATCCTGCATTAAATTTTTCAAGATCTCCACTAGTATATCTAAGACCAGCTAGATCATTTGCTACGTTTTGCACATTTAGCATTATAAGTATGAAAATCACATTATAATTTAATTAATCTAGTCTCATGACATTTGTTTGACTCGGCATTATCATGCAAATTTATTTTAAAATTAACAATTTTATATTTATAATTTTTATATATTTTAATCAAGTCATTTCTCTATCTTTCACACCGAAAAAATTTTCCACATAAAATCTTTCTATCAGACTTTAACTTTTCAACTAGGGCTTGAGATTTAGTTAGCTCTTGCTTGACTTTCTCTTTCTCTTTTTACACAATTTAAATTTATTAACCAATTCGATATTTCGTTTGGTCATCATGTAACATCCCCTGTAAAGTTTATCATAAGCTTGCTGAAGAGTATTATGTAACATCCCCTGTAAAGTTTATCATAAGCTTGCTGAAGAGTCTCACTGTCTTCACTATTGTTAATCTTTCCATCATTTCCATTTCAAGAGTCACTAAAAAAATTATCATTATTAGATTCAATAGATTCTTTTTCCAGAATATCCATTATTGCATATCAATCAAAGGATCAGAAAATATTTTTACAAAAATTAACTCGCTTGGATACCAATTGAAAAATTCATTTACCGACTGATTTGCACTAATCAATTCAATTTAAGAAGCCAAATTTTGCTGAAAAAAATATAAAAAAACTAAATAATCAAATACACAAGTAGAAAATATAAACAATCACAACCATACATGAAGCGGCGATTTTTACGTGAAAAATTTCAAACCGGGTAAAAAATACGAAATCACTCCAGGTCTAGAAAATTAAACACTATAATATCGTTGATTATAAGAGAATCTTACAAACCGATGCCAAATCCACAACCAAATGTTTGAAATCCTACTCTTGCCGATTTCACGTACACCAACTCATGTGATTTACTGTCGCTGTAACCTATCATCGGACTTCAATGCTGATAAACTCCTTCACCAGACTTCAAACACTAGAGAATTTCCTCAAGCGACTCCACAAACACGAACAGATCGTTGAAGATTTTGATTGACTTGATGATTGGCTTGAATGTGCGAAAACTAAAGAATTATCAAGTTGTTTTATACTAGCTTGCAAGTATGTTGAATAATGCGGGAGGCTCTCTGGCGACTAGGGATTATAATTGTATCAATGAGGCACCAAAATATGAAATCCTAAATGTCATATTTATAGCCGCCTGCCAAAACTTAAAATATGTTCTGACACGTACAGAATCGCTCGATCGGTCTTTTTATCAATCGATCGGATCGGTTAAGTCTTATTCTCTGTAATTTCTTTGCAGTCGTTTGAGGTACCGAGAGCTGAATTTGACCGCTCAATGGACCGCTTAATCGGTCTATCAAGCAGTCTGACACTACTTGCAGCTTTTTGATGTTTTTGCTTATTTTTCACTGCTATGCAATATCAAACCATAACTTCCAAATAACAAGTGTTAAAATATCAACAAATAAAATATAAATAATTTAAATAATAATTTGTTACAAATTTACCAAATTAAAAACGTATTAGACCATAGTCAAAATTCCTTAACTCTCTCAAATGTGGAGATATCAGATTTGCATCTCTAAGACCCACCAGCCACATTAATAAAAGGCCGAGCCGTGTTCATCTATTGAAGAGTTCATCAAATTTTACATGATAAATGAGGACCAGAATAATCTCATCAGAACATATGAAGAACCGGCCTCATCATCATGATCCCTCATCATCCAGAAAGCCAAACCCCCCTGACTGCTCCAAATGAAAACCAGAAAAAGCAGGACAACTAAGAACCTGAAGAGAATTCAAAATTTGATGCAGATCAAAAATCATAAATTCAATCTTAGATTTTAATTTTCTGAATTTTAATATTAATTAAAACTCAACCCATCAAATTTTAATGTTAATTACAATTTTTATTTAATCATATTTATGGTTACTTCATCCTGAATTTTAAAATTAATTAATATTCATCTCAACTGAATTTTAATACTAATTAAAATTCAACCACTCAAATTAATCATATTAATAGTTAATTCATCCTAAATTTTAATATTAATTATAATTTCTAGATTCTTCATATTAATGGTTAATTCATCTTGAATTTTAATATTAATTAAAAATTGACCCACCTGCATTTTAATATTAGTTAAAATCCAGCTACTCAAACTCTTATATTAATTAGTATTTTCAAATTAATCATATTAATTGTTAATTTACTTTAAATTTAAATATTAATTAAAACTCAACACACTTGAATTATAATATTAATTTCAAATATTAGTTAATTATATTCATAATGAATTTTAATATTAATTAAAATTTAAATCATCAAATTTTGATATTAAGTACACTTTTTAATTAACCATATTAATGGTTAATTCACTCTGAATTTTAATGTTAATTAAAATTTAACCCATTAAATTATAACAATAATTATAATTCCTAATTCATCATATTAATACTTAAAATTTTGAATTTTAATATTAATTAAAATTTAACCCAGAAAATTCTAATACTAATTAAAAATTTTAATTAGTCATATTAATAGTTAATTCACTCTAAATTCTAATGTTTATTAAAATTCAACCCATCAAATTCTAATATTAATTAGAATTTTTAGTTAACCATATTAATGGTTAATTCACTCCAAATTTTAATATTAATTAAAATTCAACACATTAAATTCTAATATTTCTTTAAAATTTTAAATTAACCATAAGAATTTTATTACTAATTAAGATTCTCGATTATAAATCAAAAGTTAAAACCATTTAACTCAACTTTAATACGTTAAAATGCAAAATTAAATTGTTTTAACTATTTTTTTAATAAATATTAAGGTAAAGATGTTAATAAAATATATGATTAATTGAGTTTTAGTCCCATTTGAAAAGGTTGTAAAAATTTTAGTCCCACCAATAATTATGTTTAGGATTTAATACTTTTTAAAAGTTAATATTTATTTAGTCTAAAATACCTTTAATCATTCGGTAAAATGTTGACATGTTATCCCACTAAATTAACTATTAATATGGAAACAGTTTTAAATTCCCCTTGAATGTATAATTTATTTTTGTAACTGAATATTAATCATCCGACTAATATGGAAATGCTTAATGAAAAGGCAGTCCTGATTCATTTTGGATTTAATTTTCCTCATTTTGTGGAATATTGGTATTCCAAACACTTTTTCTTATTTTCAATAAATTTGAAGTAATTTTTCAAATTGTTAACAGAATTTCATTGCTGAACAAATAATACATGTATCAGTTATGATATATAGTTTTTATTACCGAGACATGTTAACAACTGATACATGTATTTATTAGTTATATTATGCAATGCAATTTACCGGGACATGATAATATACATGTATCAGTTCTGTATGAAATACAATATGTCAAGAAATGATAACAACTGATACATGTATCAATTCTGCACAGTTTTACAATGAAATACAATATACCAAGATATGATAAAAATTAATACATGTATCAATTCTACAATATAGTATAACATGCCAAGACATGATAACAACTGATACATGTATCAGTTAGATGCAAAACTTAAAGGTCACAAAAATAACCAAAATTGTCTGTCAAATGGAAAAAAAATCTTCAAGCTAACTAAATAAAAACTACTAGTGGAGATCGAAAAATTAGTTGCAAAACTCTTCATATAGACAAAATTAAAGATACTGTATATTCATCTATTTTCCAAATGTAATGAAAATCTCTTCAAGATTACAAACAGAATCAAATTTTCATTGAATATTACATTTTTATAAAATTCGGTAACCACATCCTACTAAACAGTTACAAATCAAATTTAAATTCAATTACATATATTTATGAAACCTATAATCATGGATTCTTTAGAAATATTTCCTTAATTTTCGCTTGATTAAATCTTGAAAACTATCGCATCATTAAGGATATTTTTAATATACAATATTATTAAATTTAAAAATAAGATTAAACACCAAATATAACTTATGCCGGGACTAAAACTCTTAAACCATCTAAATTTAGGACTAAAACTCAAATATCCCTAATATATATCCTACTACAAGTAGAGGTATACTAATTATCGCTGCTATAAAATGCAAATGATGGATATAAAGATCGCCATATTCGAATTGTTTTCATATAAAGCTCAAACGATGCAAAAATATAGCCAAAATAATCAGAACACAGCAATGACTTATTTAATATAATAGATATTATAACGTTCGCGAACAAAAATTAAGGGAGCTGATATTAAAAATGTAGACCTGCTAAAAAGGCAAAATAAAGACTTAAGGATGGATGAAGACAAGGAAGGGTGCAAGATTTTAGAAAAAAATTAAAGTAGTAAATTGCAATTATGAACATTCTGCTCAGGGATGACAATTTTATTTGTTTCCGCCCCGCCCCGCTTTCATTTCTTTCGTCCAGTTTTGTACGAGTTTTCCATGCACCTGTTAGGAAACGGATTGAGGGTAGTATTTACAATCCTCGTCCGGTATTTTTCGTCCCCGATTAAATATATTAAATATATAAATATGTATATAAATTTTATTTTTTAACAATATAATATGATTAAAATACAAAAATATTATACTTATTTTTAATTTTAGTAATTGGTTAGCATTATTATTTTAATATCTTATTATGTCATTATTGTTAGTATTAATCTTTTTTAAAGTAAAAAATATATTTTTTATTACGCTGCCGTCCCAATCTTATTCCGTCACTTTCTCGATTATTTTTTTACAATCCCGGCCCGCTATGTAACGGGGTCAGAGTCGGAGAACATATTCCGTCCCAAACTCGCACGATTGTCATCCTTAATTCGTCAAAAAACGAAAGTTGACACGGTGTATATGTACAGCACCAAAGTTGGCAGGCCCTATATGGCCAGAATACATTTTCCTCATGCGGCAGCGACGCGAATGAGGAAAATGTTTTTTCTTTTCGCATTTTGGGCCTGTTTTCAAATCTAGTCCAAAATATTTACATTTTGACCCTGCTTTTTAAAATACTTTTCAAATAACTCCTTGTCAAAAAATGATAATAAAAATTTCTCATAAATTACTAATTTTAAATAGTAATATAACAAAAAAATCCAATAATAATAGAAAAATTCATACCCTTTTCAAAAAAAAAATCTATAATAATAGAAAACTTCAATATTTTCTATAATAATACAAATTTCCTTTTAAATATTGAGTTTTTTTTATAATAATAGAAGAACCTAATATTTCGTGATAAAGTTTTCATATAATAATTAGAAAACCTTTATCTCTCTCACCTAAATTTTTTCTATAATAATATAATTTTTTTTCTCTAGTTATGTTTCTTATATAAATAGAAAATTATCTACATTTTAAAAAGGCAAAATGAAGTCTATACTTTTTCTTTGTTCGTTTTAACGAGTAAAAACAAATAAATAAGGGCAGCTGTTGACACCTCATTTTACCTCGTCTTAAAAATATCTATGAAAAAAATATTAATGATATTTCTTTTTATGGAGACTTGGGAAAAAAATTAAAAGAAATTCTCTAAAAAAATAACTCGACCAAAGCTATTGAAAATGACGTGCTCACAAAATAGAATTCATCTACATTTGGATCATCTGCATATGATGGAATCACGATATCAGATTTGATGCACTTATAGTTGGTAAGTCATCTTTTAAAAAATGAAAACAAAGCGGTAATGTTATTAGAATTTTAATTTCTCAAAAGATATTCTCAAGAATCTTGAAACGTGGATATGCATGTTAAAGCTTAGTGTGCAAATTAACGTTTTTCCCCTAGGAAGGCCCGACAAACCATTTAAGCTCACTATTATTAAGAAAGTGATATTTGAATAATTTTTTAAAATCAAATGAAACGTGTGTGGTCACCATAAAAAATAAACCCACATATACAAATTGAGTAATTTTTGATTAGATTTGACCTTAATTTGATAGGCTTTCAATCGAAAACACAATGTATCTATTTTCAACACTCGGAACGATATTAACTCAAAAAGTTAACAACAAAAAATTTATATTAAGAACTTGACTCATAGGTCAAGTTTATTTTTTGCGAATCTAAATTTGTTTGACTACCACAAGACCGCATAGATGAATCCTACTAAAAAAAACACTCGGATATTGTGTATGACAATCGAGAATGATGTGAACAAAATAAAGACCATGGTTTGCCTCCGGATCATCGTGATATTCAAGGTAGCAATCTCTTGAGATCAAAATTATAATGAATTTTATACCAAATTTTTTATCCTATCTGTTTGGAAACTCCAAAATCCTGTGTCATAGCACCGTTTACAGAACCAATAGGAGCATGCCACGTGGACCCTGGCACTATAGAACCAGATAGATCTTCACTTGCTTCGGGTTAAATATAGCCCTCCCTTGTTAAAAAATTTTATATTTGATGAAAAATACTAAACGATTTATAAATTTAATTGTTTACTAATTTTTCATTAAAAAAAGGCATGAACTCAAAATTAAAGTTCACTCATTCTTTTGATTTTTAAAAATACCCAATAATAAATAATATTTTACAAATTTTAAAATATTAATTTCCTTCATTAGAAAAGCAAATAAAAGAGAATGGAAAATTCCACATTACCAAATTTCTTTTAACTTTTTGCCTTTAAGATCAATAATCCTGCATACTACTATGGGAAATTCCTGCTGAAGAATCTTAAAAAACAAATAATATATTAAAAATTTATTATTGTTTAATTAAGGTTTTAAGACAAAAATTATTTCTATAATTATTATTGTCTATTACAAGTTTAAATAGGCCGTTATTATTAATCTATTTATTATATTAGCGGTTATATAAAAACTTAATATAGCATATTCAATACCATAATGGCTATATAAATAAATTATATTTATTACTATTAAATATATTCTATTATATATTTTATCCTATAAATACATTAGGTATTCTTGTGAGAAAAATAATGATTATAAAGAAAAAAAAATTGAGAGAAGTTTGTGTTGGGAAATAAAAGAGAGTTTTCAAAGAAAATTTTCTATTACTTTTCTATTATTTTTTTTTATTTTGTCTTTGTGGGCAGCTCTATTTGTGACTCGTTTATATCCTTTTAATGAATGTGAATATAAGACGATTATTGTTTATGAGCACTTAAGTTGTACTTTAAAATCGACACACTCCGTTTGAATCATTACGTGAAAAAAAATATTAGTTTTAAGATAGTGATTGCAGCCTCTCAATCTCATAGGCCATTTCTTTTCTACTTTTTATTATTTTTGTGCACTATTATTTTTGTGACTTCAATTTTATATTACTTCATTTTAGTGAAATTAAAAGAAATTTATGAGCATTCCAACATGAATAAATTTGAGATAACAATACACCAAAACTATATTTGCCTAATTATAAATATAATTATTTCATAATTTTTTTAGTCAACATCAGTCAAACTGATTATTACTTTTCATTCGCTATGATTTTTATTTTTTAATAATATATATCACTCGCAAAAAAGATAATACATATAACGACGCTTTTTTACTTAAAAAATATTTATATTTCATAATTCTTAATTTCTACTTACTGTTGCGACAAAATTAAATTATTAGGAGACACAAAGTACCAATTTTATGAATAAATTAGTAACTTTTAAAATTCTGTGATTCTTGAAATTAGTATTTTTTTAAAGTTCTGTGTAAATATGCATATACATATATTGTGATAATTTGATGCACACCTTTAAAACATTGAGAGATTACATTGGCAAATCTGTTGTCAGGTAATACTGTGAAGATGAACAATCAAAAGTTGGAATTTTAACGTCCTGATTGGTAATTTTAGTTTTTGATTTTTTTGATTAAAAGCGCTAAAAAACTAAGATTGCTCGTTTGGCAACCTTCACTTTTTGGCAAAAAATCAAAATGTTGAACAATCAAAAGTTGCTCATTTGGCAAAAAAACTAAAAGGCCAAAACGTCAAGTTAAAATACAAACTCTCAAAATATTCAATTTAAATTTTCATCACTTTTAAAATATAATAATAAATCCTTTATTCATAACTAATTTACTACAACTACTCACTACATATAATTGTTAATATCAAATATATGAAATGGTAAAATTGTCTACTTTGAAAAAAAAAACAAAAAAATTAGTTTTATACTGAAACAATCAACTTCAAAAAAGCTATCTTAAAAGTTAAGTTACTAAACAATCTACTATAAAATAAATTTGGAAAATGGTCTGATTTGGTTTTCGATTTGAAGGCGATTCATTACCTTTTGACTTAAAATTATAAAAAAATTGTAAATGTTTTGACATTGCAAGTTTATTGTCTTTTGAATTTTAACCTTTTAGCTTGCTACATTTTTAAGTAAAATGCTAGTATACATTTTTTCAAAAAATCTCATTACATTATTATAAACATTCATGTTTAAGAGAAAAATTACATTTGTAGAGTCTACTAAAATTATGAATTGTATTAAGAAATATATTTTTCATTTTAAATTTTTTAATTAAATATCTCTAAAAATAAATCAACGGCGAATTAGCTTGGATTGGCATTGGTTTAAAACTATGAAAAGATTAAAAATTTCTCGTCTAATTTTGATATTAGAATTAAACTCTGGGATTTTTTATGCAATTTTTTTCTGTTTTTTATTTTGTTTAGGTATGTTTTAAAATGAACAGGAAAAAGAAAAAGGGGTTAGGAGTTTGTCAGGAAATCAATTTTGGGTGGTACCTTAATAAATGAATATGCAGAGGTAAATTCATTTCCCTTTTGTCTTATATCATGTCAAATGTCACACATTAATAAACCCCAACTTTTTGTAGCTGCTAAAGAGTTGAAACATATGGGCAATGTGACCAATATTATGTATATTTAAGAGATAACTTTTATATGTTGGCAATATAAATTTAATTGATTGACAGAGGTAGAATTCAATTAACTATATGAATTCAGTTAGCATGATTTATTAACAATTCAATTTTTTGTAACTATAAATTGAATTCTAAAATTAATAGGTCAAAAATGATTTTTGAATTCAATTGGCTAATTGATTTCTTGATTTAGTACCATTCATTTGGCATGTATAACCCCCATAAGAGAGTGGCTATATATATAGATCTTATCTGTTATTATGAGAAAATGAGAAGATAAAAACTGAAAATGTGAGACTAAAATAATAGAAAAGATAGACAAATTCCGAAATTTCAAAACTAAAAGAGTGAGAGAGAGAAAGACAGACGAGGTACGTTCGTATAGCCGATCTTTAGTGGTATTCTAACGTTCGAGTCAACTGTTTTATCCTGCGAGAGTGACGTCGGTGGAGAAACCTACAACACCCTTGGTAGGCGATGAATTATTCTTAAGGAAACTGTGTTTGCAGGACTCGATTTGCATATTATGTTCATGTTATTTTCTATAATTTTATTTTCTATAAATTCTGTTTATTGTAATCGTTGAAAGTTAATAAATATGTATTTTTTGGATCACCGAACATGTATTTTGTATTGTAATATTTGTCTAACACTATACTATATATATTAATATCTTACCCTATTTTTAAAAAATAAAATAAATCTCTTACCGATAAAAATTGCAAGAAGGTGAAATTTCATGATCTACTTTGAGTACTGGTACTAGGAAAAGAACAATGAAAACAAATTTTGGAAAGTCAAAATCTAAGAAAATGAGCAAGTATAAAGGAGGTGTTATCTGCTGGAATTACGAAAATGAGAGGCATCTCAAAAAAATTCCAATGTACTGAAAAATTGCAAGAATTGTCAAAACTCTGAAAATGCTATAGCTACGGAGGAAATCCATGATGCTCGGATATTCACTCATGTGTGTCAGTAGAATAGTAGTTAAGTCTGAGTATTGCTCCAATGGAGACAATAAGGTTAAGTTACAGTATTTTGAGATTAGTACATAAAATTAATTTGAAATTGAAATTGACTGAGCTTATGAGATGGAATTGATTTGATTAAAATAAAATAATAAAAACTAATCTAAAAGAATTATAAATGTGAAAGGGTTTCGAATCCACCCTAACTTCGCAATGATCATGAACTTATACTGAACACAAGCCTAAACTATTCACTGGCATAATATCCATTATGGCTACATGTCCTAATGGACATCTCAAGAAAATTAACAAAACCTAAACATGGTATAGATTATCTTCGGCGGCACAGGTTCTTCTTAATAAGTTTGGCACAACCTGTCCTCACAAAGCATAACCTATCTCACGTTTATGTCGCGTGCTGGAATTTTGTGAATTCAATTGGCTATTTAATTTCAAAATTTAACAGCAGAATTTAATTGCAATTGAATTGGCCATTCAATTGGCAAATGAATTCTAGAAATTAATACCATTCATTGGCTATTGATCTCCTGTAACTCCCATGACAGAAATTCTATATAAAGCTAGCTTTTTCTAGTTTTCTGGAGAGATAACAACAATAGCATGGTAAAGAGGTGAGATAGGAGAGATACAATTTTGATATTACAATTGCAAGCTGAGAGAGAGAGAGAGAGAGAGAGAGAGAGAGAGAGAGAGAGAGAGAGAGAGAAAAAGATAGACGATGTACGTTTTTAGCTGATTCTTGGTGGTGTTTCAACGATCGTGTCAGCTGTTTTGTCCTGGGAGAGTGACGCCGGTGGAAAACCTACAACACCCTCGGTAGACGATGAATCATTCTTAAGAAAACTGCGTTTGCAGGACTCGGTTTGCATATTCTGTTCATATTATTTTTTGTAATTTTATTTTTATAAATTCTGTTTATTGTAATTATTGAAAGTTAATAAAAATATATTTTCTAGATCACCGAGCATGTATATACTGTGGCGTTGTATTTCTCCTAACAGTCACGTTCATAAAGAAAAAATTATATAACTCGATACTCACAATAAT
>JAOTRH010273480.1:0-39231 GCA_034768845.1 Heliamphora exappendiculata | reverse complement strand
ACGTGGGGAGAATTCAGTGCATTTGATAATTAGAAACTCAAGACATAATTTGAGTTAGGGCCGGGAGTTCAGTCAGGGCCTTTAGTGGAATAAGTTCTGGTTCGTATGAGAAAGGATCTAACTCGGGGACAGAGTTTGGGATAACTGGTTTTCTCGTACGGTTAGCCCGAGTCCTATCATTCCTTGTGATCCCTCACGTAGCCCACTATATGCACGGTTATTTTTCTTATTGATTTTGATTATTATTTAATTTAATTTGAATGCCGATTTTGCCGTCGGGGACATTTAGGAATTAAATTAAATTGTTGGATGACGGTTTTAGGATTTGGCACACCTAGGGATTACTCCCGAGGTGGCTAGCCATAATAGGGAGGAGATGGATTTGTTTTATATTAAGTTTATATTCTTTCTTATCCTTTTAGGAAAGTGTGGATATATATACTTAATATAATATATTCTTATATATAAAAAAAGGAGGAGGCTTCAAAACAAAACCCTAACCCATTAATTCTCCACCAACCTGGTCGCCACTCTCTCTCTCCCTTTTGGCAATCTATATTTTTTCTTTTGGAGATAAGTGTGAGAAGAAACCAAGGCAAGAATACACGAATATTCGGATCGGTGCCCACTCGCTGGGATTGTCGCGTGCGTCGGGATATACGTGAGAAGATCGTTGGGTCGTCTCAGGTCGTTGTTCGGCATCAAAGAAACTTGTTCAAGTTCCTTGAAGGTATATTTAATCATAAAATATCAGATTATTTTATTACTTTTTATGAAAATTTCACAATGTCATTTTTTACGGTCACGACGTCGTTAATCGAACTTTTTATGCTGCGCGGCTCTAACACGTATGACGTGTGATTTTATGATTTTCAAAGGGTGTTCTTGAAAACGGTGGAAAATGATGGTTTTTGATGAAATCTCAATACTTGGTGTTTTGGAGGTTTAGAGCTCGCCTTCAGGGTTGAGTCTCAGGTTTTGAAATATTTTGTTGAAAATGAGAAAAAATATTTTGAAAATATTTTGTTTGATCTCCATGTTGATGGATGGACCTATATACGTGTTTAATGTATTGTTTTGAGAAAATATTTTCGTAGTTGAGCTACGGTACGATTTTTAGAAGATTATCTAGATATACCGAGATGACGTGCGTTTGGCACGAGTTGCCCTCGGTGTAAGTCCAAAAACGTGCGCAGCGTAGGTGCTCTGTACCTTTGGGTTAGTCCCCGTAAATTGAGTTGGTTGAGTGCTTTGTACCCTCGGGTGGTCGCCCTTAAATTAAGCGATTCGTTGTGGTGCTCCGTATAGAAATTGTCATTATCTAGCGACTCTTGAATGGCTGGGGTCTAGGGTAATGGACAGGAGTCTATTGTTGCTACCTTTGTCTGTGTGACAGAGTCGGTATATAGGATCATATTCTTCTTCTTTTTCACGATAGTACATTCCGTGAGGGAACAATGTTTTGATTACTATTTTTCATTAACTGTGGTTGGTTATTTGCATTATTTGCAATACATGATTTTAAGGATGAAAAGGGAATTTTATGTTAATAAAACCTTTTTGGGAGACTAGTGTAGTCTAATGGAAAAACTTGTAGGTTTTAGATGAAAAACTTTTTGGGTTTTGTGGTTGAGTTCGCTCCCACTCTATGTGATTGCATATTTTCTGCTTTACAACTTTATTGTCTATTTCTATTGGGCTACGGCTCACGGGTGTAATTTTCTGTACAAAACCTTTTTTAGGTGATGATGTGGATGATGATCTTGAGTAAATCTAGTGATGTCCGTGCTGACGGATGACGGAAGACTGTACTAGTTTTTCCTTTTGGTATGCCTGTTCCTGAAGGCAAGTTTTGTACGCCGTAAGGCGATATACTGTATGCATGTTGGAACTGTATGTCTTTGTTTATGAGAGATATTTTTTGTTGGGTATTCTATTGGTTTCAACAGGCGGTTTTGAATATATGAAAACCTGTATTTTCATAAAAACTGGTGTTTGATAAATTTTCACGTGACCCCAGGTGTTGGGGCGTGACACACTCTCTCTCCACGCCCTCTCTTGCATGATTTTGTGTTTCTATATTTGCATGACTCGTGTTTTATGGCTCTGATTTGTTAGCTAAAAATTTTACAAAAAAATAAAATAAAATAGATTTTTAACATTTTAAAGAATGTAGTTATGGAGAAATTAGACTATAAAAATACAATATATCCATATAAAGTCAATATTTTATATAAAAATTTAAAATAAAATTAAAAAACTAAATAAGATAGTTTCCTTTACGAGATATATGTTTATAATAAAGATATTCTTATAGCATTTTTATTTATTAAATCTTTATCAACCGTATTTTCAATTATTAAGTTACATAATAAAACGTACAAAGATAATATAAATTACGTTATTATTGTTATAAATATGCGTGTATATAATATTATGTTAGACAAGTATAAAATAATAAACATTATTTTATGTTCTAGAAAGTATATAAAAGTCACCTATTGATTTTGATATTAAATTGTTAAATATTAAAAGTGGAGTGATATGATAGTTTGATGTATAATAATAACTGAGAATAATATTATATTATGGGAAGAATAAACAAAAGTAAGATAGAATTTAAAAATATAAAATCATGACTAAAACATGATTTACGTAATTTCATTCACAATTATAGCATAATAAATATTATAATGTAGAAAAATAATAAAAGCTAGTTATTGTTTTAATCTTAAAATTCTAATAATTTTATACTTAAACATGATTATAAAAAGATAAAACTATATATTTTATCATTATGAGTTAAATAATTATAATAAAAGGTATAAAAATAAGGATAATGATAGAATAACTCTAAAAAATACAAAATCATACCCAAATCATTGTTTCTTTATGTAGATTTGGATATTTCGAAAAAAATTGATTGAATAAGTTCAGATAAGTCAGTGAATCATTTGTTAGCAGAGTTAGTTAAGTTTTTAGTCTGTTACTTTATAATGATCTACGTGATATGATGGACGGTTATTGGGTATTGTTGAAATATTGAAAACACAGATATTATAAAACAAAAGATTGATAGTTTAAACGGAGTCCCAATCGCTGGGAGATAATAAAACATATCAACGATGAGGCGATATATGGTCGTTGAGTCACGACCAAGTGACTATAGAATGATCATCTCCAATTATGTAGGGTTGCACCCTAGGTTGCTAGTAAAATCGTTGAATGTTATTATTCTAAATATGAAAAATGAGAAATAACTCAGATATCTATGCACTTACACTAGCTTCGCTAATGAACGTTCATTTTGTGGATCCAAGTGATATGCATGAACTATAAGAAATGACGTGGCAACTAGGAAAAAATGTTTTCTTTTATTTTGTCATCAAAATGTTGTAATTTTTGTACTCTCTTCTATATGACAATAAACGATGACATGTATGCACGTTTAGTAAGCTCTGAAAATTCTTGATAAGATGAGATTGTTGGAAAAGTTCACATAATTAATTTGCTTTTCTCATTCCTAGTTATTAAAGAAAGATTCTTTTGACCAAAACTGGAATTGATTTTGTATGATTTTTTTCTTATAAAATGACAGGAGAAATTTAAAAAGAAAAAAAAAGAGGCCATTAGTGAGTTTTGACTCACTGGCAGATCATGAACGCCATTATCAAAAATGGGTCGTTACAGAGAAGGCTGGAAAGACCCCGACGTTGGAATTGGCATATGCCCAGCTAAGCCACCGGGTCATGGTCAAGAAATTCCTCACTGAATGGAAAGTGGGTCATCATCTCTTGTACTAGTCAAATTCAAAATCCGTCCAAACGCACGTCTGGACATTTTCAGACAGAAGCTTTCACGTTCGGACACTTGTTCAGAGGGTTTTTATTTAATTTAATTTTTTATTATTTTTTAATTCTTTTATTGCAGCAAAACACTTAGTCCTACTTAAACAAGGAACATAGGTTTCCTCCAAGAATAGCTAAGTTTAACGTCTTCAGCCAGACGTAGGGGTAGTCAAGGAAATGGGTATGCAGGATCTAGAAAGGTTAGACATTCGACATTTGGTCCAGTGGAGATGCCTTTTATGTACGGATTAAGCCATTTCCCATTGACCGTTAGAGACTTGCCATTCCGAGGGTTGAGCAGCTTACAAGCGCCATGTGGGTATACATGAGTGACCACAAACGGGCTATCCCACTGGGACTGGAACTTACTGAAAAACAATCGTATTTTTGAATTGAAGAGCCAAATCTTTTGGTTGGGCCCAAAGGTCTTACGATGGATTTGTTTATCATGAAATGCATTCATCCAAGCTTTATAAGTACGGGAGCTCTTGTATGCATCATTACAAATTTCTTTCAACAGTTTCCGGTGAGTGCTGGCGGTGTCCATATCAAAGTTGAACTTTTTGACGGCCCACATTGCTCGGTGTTCTAGTTCATCTGGCAGGTGGCACACCTTATAAAAAATGAGACGACATGGAGACAAGGCTATAAGGGTCTTAAAGTAGTTTAATAGGTTCAAAAGGCGTCGTCGAGCCATTCTGACCAATCCTTGCGGTCGAGGCAGACTGTCTTAGTTAGGATGTTTTTCACTTCTTGATTGGATGCTTTACCTTGGCCACTAGTTTGGGGATGGTATGAAGTGGCTACCTTATGCATGATGGAATATTGTTGAACCAACACGGAAAAGTGTTTGTTAAGAAAGTGTACCGCTGTTGCTAATGATTGCACGTGGGAACTAAGACGACTAAAAATGTTCGATTGTAGGAACCTAACCATAACCTTGTGGTCATTGGTTTTGTTTGCCTCGGCTTTAACTCACTTGGAGACATAATTGACTGCCATTACAATCTATCTCAAACATTCCTTGATTAGTCTTATGCCAAAGAATCTTCTTCAACACCTAAAAAGTTTTAATTTAAATAATGTGAGCTAAAGCCCAATAGAAAATAGACCAACCATGAATGAATGCATAACATGTGATTGGCAATTTATATCAAAACAATAACATTTCACAAGTACTCAACTCAAATTTTCTAAGGTCATGTAACAGGACTCCATATAATCCAGTCCTTTCAAAGAGTTTCAAAATCTATAATTTGCCGACACAACTGGGCAATTATAAATTTTCATACGTTGCCCTCACAACCAGGCCATCACAAGGCACCAATTGGCAACCTATAAGTTCTATAAGTTTCTAACACAAATATTCTCAATTAACACAACAAATAAGTTTACTTAAGTATCGCATTGCCACATAGGCATCAACGGGCAATTAAAAACTTCTACACGTTGCTCTCTCAACCGGGCCAATTGAGGAATCTACCAATTGGCAACATATATGTTCTATAATTTTCAAAACAATCGCACTCCCTTTAGGGGGGCTAACCCAATGGGTAGGGTATCCAATCTTGCGCAAGTTTTTGGGCTTTCATCGCGGAGCTAGTCGAGCCCAATTTATCCACATCAAATTTTTTCGGTACATTAACTTAAACCATTATTTTCACCACAACACAAGCATCTGCATAAATCATGATTACACATATCAATTTTTTGACATTTTCATAAATCCCTCAAATTTCAAAACTCTCTTTGACATCGAATTCTACATTCATTTATACATTCCCATTTATCCATTCCGAACACATTTTTATCACAAAGCTAGGTTTTATGCTAAAAAAATAAATCTCATGGCATTTTAAGGAAAAGGAAATCACCTAATAACATATAAACTACAATTATTCAAAGATACTCTAGAATCCTATTAGGGTTAGTATACTGAAAATCATATTTTTCGTATTTAATTTTATTTTAATAAAATTAACTTTTTATTATAGAAGAATCTTTATGAGCAATATATGCATATTATTTTTTTGTTATGCATGAATGTCCAATATTCTGTATAGTATTTAATCTAGAGTGTAGAATACGGCTTACACACAGAAGATTAGATTTTAGGTTCTTGCAGAATATAAGTCTTATGTTCATAGTTTAGATGTAAATATACATACCATCGGTACGACTGTAGCACAGAGTTTTAGTAGGCATGTCTTGGTTACGGAAAATAGATAATAGCGTCGTCTATTGTTCCGATTCTCTGTACACTTTGTGTATATTAAACGGGACATTTGGGATAATTAATTTAGTACTGACTACTGACTATATAAATTAATTCACACCCAAAGGTTATTATGAATAGTGCTTATCCTCTTAATCCTGAAATAATTATTGATTTGCGTATATTTAATATTCATTGTTTTGATTCATTAGAGGGTGCGATCTTATATGGGTCTATATTCCCGGTGAGTTGGATAGCGGTATTATTTATATGACAAATATTAATTATTAACGGAATTCACGTCCCGAAAGATTGGGATTGACGATACCCCCTTAAGGAAGCTTATAAGTTTTGACCGGGCCAAACCTTGCAGGTGGATTTAATTACACGGCGATCAAATAAGTTAAGTGGAAAGGCTTAAGGAATATCAAGATGCCGATTAAATTAAATTTAATTGGCGGGTATCGAGAATCTTAACGTGGGGAGAAATGGAAAGCATTTAATAATAGGAGCTCAATGTTATATGGTCTTGAGATTATAGGTCAGAGTGCAATTATAGTTCTTTAGTGGTGTGAACTGTAATTCAGTATTGTATAAAAATTGTAGAAATCGCTGCTGGTTTTCCATAATTACAGATACCGCTATGAGGTTTGCTTAATTACAGAAACCGTTAATTTGTGTCTGTGTTCCACTGGAAGTCTTACTCATAATTACTCCCCAGATCTTGCTGTAGCCCTATATATATGCAAGTAGGCTGAACCAGTTTTATAACTTGTTTTCTAAGACTAAAGCTGTCTTGGTTCTACTGATATGAGTCCTCAGAGAATTATAGCCCACACTATATCTAGAAATCGTATGAGAGAATACAGTAGAAGATCTGACAAGAGCTTCAACTTGGATTCAGATCGCAGTTGAAGATTCAACCGGTAAAAAAATATTCTTCTAAATTAACTTTGGATGTACGGATTTTATTTTGATCGCTCGTCATCAAAAGTTTTATCTGGAGCCTCTTTTAGCAATTGCCCGTCCATTTAATTTTTTTTCATTAATCATTTGCAAAAACAATGATCTTGGCAGTTTTACCTCTAACAATAGGTATCAGAGCCATTTTATTTTTTATTTTCAGTTATCGGAGCCGGGTAGTTTTAGAATAGTTGCTAACTTTATTTTGCAGGCGTTCTAATCCCGATTTTTTGATCGTCATTTATTTTTTCATATTTGATTGAATGGTATGAATGATAATTATTATTTTTAATCACGGGGGTTAACCGTGATAGATTGAATGTGAGCCTTCGAAATATAGGATTGATGTAATAGCTAGCTTTATGTTTTTAAATATATGTTTAGACTATTTAAGAACAGGTTGAACATGTCCAAGAACACAAAAAATGGAGGCGGTTCCGGCGGTGGTTTAGGTTTTAACGGGCCACAGATCGCAGTAAGGTTTTAATGGTTTTAAATAATTTTTTTGGTGAGTTTTTTTGTAGTATTTATGTCTAAAAAATAGCATAAAAAACAAGTAAAAAATAGTAAGGAAAATTCACCAAAACAGCTCGGTCCCGAAGGCTTTGCCGGTGGCGGTTCGGCGGCGATTTTTATGATTTTTTGGACTATTTTTGGGACTATTTTTTGCAAAGTTTTTTTAACCATAAAATAGTAGTAAAATATATCTCAAACTACTGTAAAAAACTAGAAAAAAGCTGGGCCAAACAGTGCATTAAAAAAGAAAAAAACAGCAGCAGCTTCCATGCAGTTTTCTCACATTGTTTTGGGCTGTTTTGGAGCATACTTTTTTACAGAAAGATTCTACTTTTCAAGAGCTTTCCAACTATATAAAATACAACGAAAACGGAGTTCGGATGAGGTTGGAACGGTCTTGGGAAGTTGGCGGTTAAAGGCGGCGGCATTGGGTGCAGCGGCAGCAGCTTTGGGCAGTGTTTTTGGCAGTTTTTCGGGCTGTTTTTGAGCAGTTTTTTTATAAAACAAAATATTACTTCTCGAGAGCTTTCTTTTGATATAAAGTACGTTAAAAATTGAGTTCGGGAAGAGGTCAAAAGAATCCCAGAAAATTGGTTGCGCAGTGTTGTGGCGGGCAACGGCATTTTTTTTGAGGTTCGGGTCATTTTTCTGGCCTTTTTTCTGAGCAATTTTTCAACAGATTTTTCGACAGAAAAATCTCATATTTTGAGAGCTTTCGAACGATATAAATCTTGTCGAAAACAGAGCCTGGATGAGGCGGCAAGAGCCACTTGAAGGCAGCGGTGCCGGCGGTAGCTGGTGGTGGTCCAGCGGTTTCTTTCTCCCGGGGTTGCTTTGTGTTAATTTTTTGATGTATACGAGACTGATATGATATATCAGTATATATCAGATAGTATCAAGAAAGTCTGAAGCAATCAGGATACTGAATCAAAGGCGAACAAGGATTGAAACAGTTGACTCTCTAAGGGAGACTGAAACACCTCAGTGTCTCACTTGGATCATAAAATCGGGATATATGCATATCATGTTTATATATATATATATACTACGTGGATGATTGCATATCTGTTTTATTTATCTTGCTAACTTAATTAATTTAAAAATAAAATTTTAATTAAAATATTTTGTAATGAAAAATAAAATTAAGTTTTTTTAATTAATTAATTTTAATTAAATAAATTTTTTTTAGATATTTTATTTTTTACAAAACATCACGTTTAAGATGATTTTTAAAAAATAAATTGAATATCTTGGAATAACGTGAAAGTTAATTTCGGATTTTGAATTAATTAAATGAAAAAATATTTAAAGACGAAAAGATGGTTTGATAAATCAGAATATTGGAAATTGTGTACATGAGAAGATGTTTAATTCTTTCAGATAGTATGTTTTTCAAAATTAATACATTTATTTTAATTAAATAAATTTTTATAACTCTCAAAAATATTTTAAAAATCTAAGTGGGAGAGAGAATTTATTTATAGATAAATTTTGCGGTCTCTATCACCATTTTGTAGGCGATACAATTAAATCCTATGTGTCGACAGTAAGGCCTTCCTCTCCAACAGATAGATTAATTGCGGTATCGCCAGTACAAGCCTCCTTTAGAGATAATTCTAGCTAATTGTTAGTGTAGATCACTTCTACATCTGAAGGGTTCATTGCGAAGCGATTAATTTGGGATTAGGTAATGGTTAACACTTAGCTGTATATAATAGTATACTCTCCATCTGAGTCACTGCTGTTATATACTGGATCGAAACTATATCAGCTATTTAATTTTACTTGGCATGGTCAGTTGCCTAGATAGTAAAATTAAAAAAAATTGGCTTGTCTAGTCTTATGAAGGATAGTTGACGTCCTCCCATCGAGGCATGCTATTCTCAGGTTACCAGGCTACTGGCGAATTAATTTTAAAATGGTAGAGGAAACCAAATTAAAATAAATTCAAAGTTTTACTCATCATAATTAACGATTTTTTTTAAATTATGTGATTCTCAAGATTAAAATGGCTTTCAATGCACTCGCTTTAATACTCAAATAAAGAAACTAACGAGACTGAATTTTGTTAACTGAAAAATGTAACTTGGATATAGCTTTAACTACAAATGGTATTCCTTTAATACTAGAAAATATGTTTGTTTCTGAAAAAGGTTCTTCCTCTAGGTTGAAAGGTATGAAGAAAAAAAAGATTCAGAAACAGTGAGACACGATTTCCAGGATAATTAGTTGGCTACGGACTGGTGTGAAAAAGCTGAAAGGAAGATGTTTTCACTGCAACGAGACTCGGCACTAGAAAAAGCTATGTCTAGTATTTCTCAGAAGGCAGAACAAACAGGATAATTTATGTTCACTGGTTGTGAAAACATATTTAGCGGTGTTATCTACCGGTACCTGGTATGTAGATACGGGAGCTACTAATCATGTCTGCAATCCATTGCAAGAGTTTCAAGAAACCCGACAACCTAGTGATGAGGAGACTTATCTGCATATGGGCAATAATACAAAGATAACAACAGTTGTAGTAGGAGATGTCACTCTTAGTTTTAGTAGAGATCGAATTTTAATATTGAGAGATTATATTTATGTACCTGCCATTAGAAGGAACTTAGTTTCCATTTCTAGATTGGTTAAAAATGAATATTTGATTTATTTTAATAACTCTGTGGATATTAAGGATAATAAACGGGTTATCTGTTCTGGTATATTGGTGGATGATCTTTATATTATTACTTCAATCTCTCTTACACTGCAATTGACTGAAACGAATAATACATCTACATTACCATAGAAGAGAAAGTTCCTTTCTTCAATGAACCAAATGTTTCTTTGGCACTTACGCTTGGGTCATATTAATCTAAAAAAGATATACAGACTGGTAGCAGATGGACTTTTGACTTCATTAAAAGTGGAGGCACTTCTAGTCTGTGAATCTTGCTTAAAAGGTAAAATGATCAGGAGGCCCTTGTCGGCCAAAGGCTATAGAGCTAAAGAACCATTGGAGCTAGTTCAATTTGATGTGTGTGGTCCTATGACAATCTGGGCTAGAGGTGGCTTTGAGTACTTCATCAGTTTCATTGATGACTACTTAAGGTATGGATACATTTACCTGATGCACCGTAAGTCTGAATACTTTGAGAAATTCAAAGAATTTAAGGCAGAGACAAAGAAGCGTCTGGGTAAAAGTATCAAATCAATACGATCTGACCGTGGTGGAGAATACGTCTTTGGAAAGCTTAAGGACTACTTGTCATCAGAGGAAATTACATCCCAGTTGACTGCACCTGGCACTCTACTGCAGAATGGAGTAGTAGAAAGGAGGAATAGGATTTTTATGGAAATGGTAAGGTTCTTGATGAGTTATTCAGGTTTACCCAATTCGTTTTGGGGACTCACTTTAGAGACAGCGACTTACATTCTGAACTTGGTACCTTCTAAGTCAGTACCTTCTACTCCCACAGAATTGTAGACCGGGCGTAAGCCTAGTCTGAAACACATTCGAATTTAGGGGTATCCAATACATGTGCTGAAAGGGAGTGCGAGTAAGTTAGAACCAAAGACAAAAGTCTATTTCTATGAAGGGTATCCCAAGGGAAGAACGGGTGGTTTGTTTTATAATTCTAAGGAACAGATGGTCATTGTTAGCACCAATGCCCGATTCGTGGAAGATGATTATATTATGGTTCACAGGCCCAAAAATAATATTGTTTTGGAATAACTGAGAAAAAATACCAGTAGAACGAAAGAACAAGTCACTGATATCCCATTACCTCGTCGTAGTGGGAGGATTATCGGGACATGTGCAAATCAAGAACAAGGTGTTGATGCACAAGGTTCTGATTCTGCACAGTGTGTTACTGTTAGAACACAGACACAGGTAGTGCCTCATCGTAATGGGAGGGTTGTTCATCAATCTGACCGGTATATGTTCTTGGGAAAGTCTTTTGGAAGGATCTTGACAGAACTAGATACCGAACCCTGTAATTACAATGAAGCACTTCAAGTCAAAGATGCAGATCTTTGGTAAAGGACAATGAATTCAGAGATAGAATCTATGTATTTTAATTAGGTCTAGAAACTTGTAGAACCATCAGAAGGGATAAAATCCATTAGATGGAAGCGGATCTACAAAAGGAAGAGAGGCGCAGACAGGAAGATTGAAACCTTTAAAGCTAGGCTTGTTGCTAAAGGATTTACTCAGAAAGAAGGGATCGATTATGAGGAAACCTTTTCCCCGGTAGCCATGTTTAAGTCTATCTAGATTCTCTTATCTATTGCCGCTCATTTCGATTATGAAATTTGAAAAATAGACGTCAAGATAGCTCTCCTTAACGGAAGTCTTGACGAGTGCATCTATATGATACAACCAGATGGATTCATTGTAAAGGGCCAAGAACACATTTTGTGTAAGCTTAAGAGATCCATTTATGGACTTAAGCAGGCATCGAGGTCTTGGAACACTCGATTTGATTAAGCCATTAAGTCGTATGGTTTTGATCAAAGTACAGATGAGTCCTGTGTGTACAAGAAGCATGATGGAAGCGTGGTGATCTTCCTAGTACTTTATGTAGATAATATCTTGGTCATCAAAAACGATATGGGGATATTATCTATGGTTAAAGTATGGTTATCTAGACAGTTTGATATGAAGGACTTGGAAAAAGCCAGTCACATCTTTGGGATCAAGTTTGTGCGAGATCGAAAATAAAGGATGTTGGGTTTATCACAAGCAAAATATATTGATGATATGCTTGCTCATTTTAGCATGCAGGATTCCAAGAAAGGGTTTCTTTCTTTCAGGTATGGAATCACTCTATCCAAGGATTAGTGTCCTAAGACACATGATGAGATAGAGAAGTTGAAGGCGGTTCCTTACGCTTCGACAGTAGGAAGCTTATGTATGCTATTCTTTGCACTAGACCTGATATCTGCTTGGCCGTTGACATGGTTAGCAGATATCAGTCTAATCTATGGTAGGGGTAATGGACTGCGGTAAATAATATAATCAAGTACTTGAAAAGGACTAAGAATTATATGTTGGTTTACCAGGCAGACAGTTTAGTACCTTTGGGGTACACAGACTCAAATTTTCAGTTAGACATAGAGCTTGCATCATGAGACAACCTTGCAGATCCTTTACAAAGAGCTTACCGGCTAAGACTTTTGATAGTCATGTAGAAAGCATGAGAGTCAGTTGTATAGCAGAATGGCTTTGAGTATAAGTGAGAGATTATTAGGGTTGGTCTACTGAACATCATATTTTTAGTATTTAATTTTATTTTAATAAAATTAATTTTTCATTTTATGAGAATCTTTATGAGCAATGTATGCTTATCATTTTTTTGTTTTGCATGGATGTCCAATATTCTATATAGTATTTAATTTGGTGTTAGAGTATGGCTTACACACAGAAGATCAGCTTTCAGGTTTTGCAGAATATAACTTTTATGTTCAAAGTTTTGATAGAAATTGACATACCATCGATACGACTGTAGCATAGAGTTTTAATAGGCCTGTCTTAGTTACGAAAAATAAATAATAGCGTCGTCTATTGTTCCGACTCTCTGTGTTCGTACACTTTGTGTGTATTGAATGGAACATTTGAGGTAATTAATTTTATACTGACTATATAAATTAATTCACACTCCAAGGTTATTATGAATAGTACTTATTCTTTTAATCCTGAAATAATTATTGATTTGCGTATATTTAATATTCGTTGTTTTGATTTATTGAATGGTGCGATCTTATATGGGTCTATATTCCCGGTGAGTTGGATAGCGATATTATTTATATGGTAAATATTAATTATTGACGGAATTCACGTCCCGAAAGATGGAGATTGATGATACGCTTTTAAGAAAGCATATAAGTTTTGACTGGGCCAAACCCTGTAGGTGGATTGAATTATCCGGCGGTTAAATAAGTTAAGTAGAAGGGTTTAAGGAATATCAAGATGCCGAGTAAATTAAATTTTTAGTAATTAAATTTAATTGGTGGGCATCGAAAATCTTAACGTGGGGAGAAATAGTAAGCATTTAATAACAGGGACTTAATGCTATATGGTCTTGAGATTATGGGTCAGAATGAAATTATAGTTCTTTAGTGGTGTGAACTGTAATTCAGTGTTTTATGAAAATTGCAAAAATTGCTGCTGGTTTTCCATAATTATAGATACCGCTATGTGATTTGCTTAATTGCAGAAACTGCTGGTACGCGTTAGTGTTTCACTGGAAGTTTTACTCATAATTACTCACCAGGTCCCTGCTATAGCCCTATATATATGTGGGTAGGCTGAACTAGTTTCATAATTTGTCTTCTAAGATTAAAGTTGTATTGGTTCTATCGGTACGATTTCTCAGAGGATTATATCCCACACTATATCCGGGAACCGCATACGAAAATACAGTAGAAGATCTGATAGGAGTTTCAACTCGGATTCAAATCGTAGTTGAAGATTCAACCGGTAGAAAGATACTCTTCTAAATTAACTTCGGATGCACGGGTTTTATTTTGATCGTTCGTCATCAAAAGTTTTATCTATAGCCCATTCTGACAATTACTCGTCCAGTTAATTTTTTTCGATAATCATTTGCAAAAATAATGATCTTGGCAGTTTTGCCTTCAATAAATCCTATCTCGAATAGCTAAAATCCCTAAAATTTGAGCACACCTAAAAATTCAAAATCGTCCAAATGCAAATCTGCTCGATTTTAAATGTAGCCATCGACGCATAGAGTAACTTCCTATTCTCTGGTTTTGCAAGATTCTAAGCTCAAGGTCTCTAAAAATGGAGAAGAAAAACAAAATTTTCCATGAAGGAAGAGAGCTCTAACCGAGAGAGAGAGAGAGAGAGAGAGAGAGAGAGAGGTGGACAAAGAGGCGTTTTTTAGAAGATTCTTCCCACAACCCTTATATCTATATATCTGTGTACATATATATTATTTGGAAAAATTAATTCAAGATCCCATTTTGGAGACTTGTATTCCATTAGGTCCTAAGTATTTTTTCAATATTCCACCAAGTCTTATTTTTAAAATTTGTTAATTGTTCATGACCAAAATACCTTTCACCCTCACTGCGCAATAAGATCTGGTTTTGAATTGCACAGAGGTTTTGTTTGAGACTAGATTAGATCTAAAGAACACAGATCCCTCCCACGGTATCATCGATACCTCAGCGCAATTAGATCTGATTATACGTCGTCATTGATCCCTTCGCCGATGATCTAGTGAATCTAAAGTTATGGAGGTTTTGTTCAAGATCAAATCAAATCTGGATAACACAGCTGCAATAGATCTAGATAATGGCAAGGCGGCTAGATGGGGAGATTCTACGTCATCACCGATCCCTCCGACGTCGATCTTGTGATCCAGCTATGGAGGTTTTGAAATGCACAGAGGTTTTGTTTAAGATGTTTTTTGGTTTTCGACGACCGCGAGGAGGAGGAGGAGGAGGAGGAGGAGGAGGAGGAGGAGGAGACGACGATGATGCAATGCCTCGATTTTTGGCAATAACGCGATGCCTAGCTCCGAACACGATCATGGCTGTAACTGCAGCCATGGTTTCTCTCTCTCTCTGTGTGTGTGTGTGTGTGTGTGTGTGTGTGTGTGTGTGTGTGTGTGTGTGTGTGTGCGTGTGCGTGTGTGTGTGTTGGTGGTGGTTTTGGTGGTGGTTGTGGTTGTGGTGGTGGTGGTGGTGGTGGTGGTGATGTGTGGTTGTGGTGGTTGTGGTGGTTGTGGTCTGGTGGTGTTGGTGATGATAAGTGGTTGTAACAAATGTCTCATTTCTTACAATGTCTCATTTTAAAAACAATGATACATTTGTAGTTATACAAATGAAATGTATTATTTGTTTAAAAATAATGAGACATCTACACATTCATTTGAAAAATGTCTCATTTACATAAAATGTCATATTTTGAAAAATGAGACATTTGTTATGAAATGTCTCATTTGTTCAAGAAATATCTTAAGGCATTTCATAACAAATGAGATATTTGATAACAATGTCTTATTTCAGAATCAGAATGAGACATTCATAACAAATGAGATATTTCAGATATAGAACAATAATTTCTTAATTTTTTATTTATCTCCGACGAATCTGGTGGTGGTGACAGCAGAGATGGTGGAGATATGGTGGTGGTGGAGGCGGTGGCGGCATCAGCGGTGATAGGGAGTGACGGCGGCAGTAGGGAGTGGTGGCGACGGCGGCGGCGGCGGCGGCGGCGGTGTTGTTGGCGACAGTAGTGGCAGTAGTGGCGTTGGCGGCAGCGGTGGTGAGGATGGGGAGCAGTGTTGGCGGTAGTGGAGAGTTTATGGTATAGGGGTCATTTTGGTATGAAAAATATTAAATAGAACTTAATGGAATATAATTCTTAATTAGGACTTATTGAAATACAAGCAAATTAAATGGGACCTAGCCTAAAATTTTCCTTATTATTTATATACACATATACACATATACTCATATACACACATATGTATATATATTCATGAAATTAATTGTCATCATAATTTCCACACTAATTAAAATTATCTTCTCATAAAATCACCAAATTTTTTTAAAAATAATTTATCGGGTTCCCAACCAGACATGCGGATAAAAAAAATCAATAAAAAGTCATTGGGTTCACAGGCAATTTATTCGAAATAAAAGTCGCACAAATATTTTTTTTGACATGTGTTATTAATCTCATGAGAAATTTAATAAAATAATTAAAGTGGATTCGGATCTCTACAGCTTATGCTTAGTCCATAGTTCTGTAGGAGTAGTAGGTACTGATTTAGATAGTACCAAGTTCAGAATATATGCTACTGTTTCTAATGCATATCCCTAGAATGAATATTGTAAATTTGAATAACTTTTCATAGATTTCACTATATCCATAAGAGTCCTATTTCTCTTTTCTGCTACACGATTTTGCTGAGATATACTGGGAATAGACAATTGGGATGCTATCCCAGCTACTAATAAGTAGTTCCTGAACTTTCCTAAGAGGTACTCGCCATTACGATATGGCCATAGTCTAGCACATGGAAGAAATGGAGAATGGTCTAGGTAAATATATTAAGATACTACGGTCTGATCGTGGTCGCGAGTACCTCTTAGAGTTCAAGGATTACTTATCAATAGCTGGGATTACATCCCAATTGTTTGCACTCGGTATATCTTAACAAAATGGTGTAGCAGAAAGGAGAAATATGACTCTTATGGATATGAGGAGATCTGTGATGAGTTATTCATATTTACTTTATTCATTTTGCGGATATGCATTTGAAACAATGACTTATATTCTGAACTTGGTACCATCTAAGTTAGTACTTACTACTCCCATAGAACTATGGACTAGGTGCAAACTTAGTCCGTAGCATATTTGAATTTGGGATAGTCCAGCACATTTGCTAAAAGAGAACTCATA
Organism: Heliamphora exappendiculata; assembly: GCA_034768845.1. NCBI lineage: Eukaryota > Viridiplantae > Streptophyta > Magnoliopsida > Ericales > Sarraceniaceae > Heliamphora > Heliamphora exappendiculata. The sequence continues at coordinate 22,265 of JAOTRH010273480.1, read as the reverse complement.
CAAGTCGGAATCGAGAACAGAGGTTTTTTTCATCTTTGTTGGGTATCCAAGAGGAATGAAAGGTGGTTTATTTTATAATTCAAATGATCATAAGGTCATTGTTAGCACCAATACTTGACTCTTAGAAGAGAACTATGTGATGAACCACAAGCCTATAAGTAAAATTATTCTAGAGGAATTGAGAGGAAAAAGACCAGTACAAACTTCTCCAATATAAGTAGTACAAGAAAAAGCACCACAAGAAAGAGTCATCGATATTACATTGCCTCGTCGTAATGGAAAAATTATCGAGATACATGCTGATCTTGAACAAGCTCTTGATGCTACAATTAACATGCCGATTGCATAACCAGTGAATCATGTGGATGAAGGTCTATAAGGATTAGTACTATCACAATGTACCACTAGTAGTTCACAGCCACAAGTCGTGCCTCGTTATTGTAGGAGGGTTGTGCTAGGGTTGATTTACTAAGAATCATGTTTTTAGTATTTAATTTTATAAAATTAATTTTTTATTTTATGAGAATCTTTATGAGTAATATATGTGTATCATTTCTTTAATGTTATACATGGATATATGATATTCTGTATAGTATTTATTCTAGTGTGTAGAGTACGACTTACACACAGAAGATCAAATTTTAGGTTCTTGTAGAATATAAGTTTTATGTTCACAGTTTAGATAAAAATAGACATACCATCGGTACTACTGTCATACAGAGTTTTAGTAGGCTTATCTTAGTTACGGGGAATAGATAATAGTGTCGTCTATTGTTCTAACTCTCTGTATAAGTACACTTTGTGTGTATTGAATGGGACATTTGGAGTAATTAATTTTATACTGACTATTGTAGATACCCCAATTTGACCCCGCCTAATCTTAGGTGAATCCGATGATGAAAACAGGTGGAATGGTGTTTCAGTTCGATCATCGAAAAGTGATCTAATCTCGGTATTTGAACCAAGAACCTTCAAACCAAATAAATCTCGTCGAACCATCAAAACTTGCTGCCCAAGTAAGACAACCGCCAATAGAACCTCTTGAAAACCCTAGCCAAAAGTGGAAACCACCACCTCTAACCCGGCGACAGCCAACTTGTATTGTGGCGACCGCCATAGAACTTTGTGGAACCCTTTAAAAACATGGCGACTGCCAACTTACATTATGGTGACCGCCAACTTCAAGTGGCCTGACATGTCTTAAAACGTGATAGCACCTCATTGGTTGATGAACTCTATAAATACCGTACCCCTGGTACATTTTTCAGGACATAATTTTAGTGAGAGGTTTAGTGAGAGAAGCTTTACCGAGTCGCCGAGCAATTTTGTCTCTCATGCCGAAGCCCTGTTGAAATACTGACGCCGAAATCGTACCGAAGTCCTTAAACCTTAGCTTGGATCATCGCCCGAGGACCGAATTTCCAGCCCCCGACTCGAGGATTCCTTAGCGATCCAGGTATCTTGTTTGGATCCCCAATCTTTTTAAACTCCATTTTCTCTCTCTTGGAGTGATCAGGTTAACTTTCAATTTTAATTTGCATATTTCTTTTGTTTATATAATTAACCATGTTTATTGTTTAATTTGCTTTGTTTGATTTAGTCTTTTTAATTAATTTCTTTGTTTACATATTCACACTAAACACATTGTCTTTTTCTTTAATCCATTCATCAAATTAAGTGTTAAAATATTTTGGCAATTACGAATTGTAATGTTGTTAATTGTTATTATATGCACTAACATTCATGTGATTATAGTTGTTAATACTATGTTCACATTTTCTAATAATTGTCTAGTTATTTATCTTTCATTTTCTTTGTTTTCTTTTCCGTTTCTTTTCTTCTAATGTTACTTCAATTCATTTTTCTAGTATTTTTTCTCTTTTCTTTTTTTTTATTTCTAGCATTTATATTCTTACAATAATTAGTTCAATGTTGCCTTTAGTTTCAATTTAATGTTCTAGCATTCTATTTTATTTTTTTTTCTTTTTTTGTAACATTAATTTAATACTTTATTTCATTTTCTTTTTAGCTTAATATTTCTTTTCTAGCTTTTATTTTCTATTTTCTTTTACTTTTTTTCTTTTAATGTAGTTTAATTTTCTCGTAATGTTCCATTTATTTTTCTTTTCTTCTTATAATGTAGATTTTTCCCTTTTAATGTCCCTTTTTCTTTTTCTTTTATTTATGCTTTATTTTTCTTTTTACTAGCATTCTATTTATTTTTTTCTTTCCTTCCTTTCTAATGATAATTTTACTTTCATTTTACAGTACTTACCTCATTTTTCTTTTACCTTATTGAACCCGAAAATCATAAAAAGATTCTTAAGCTATATTTTCTAAAAATGCAAATTTCTTCTCTTTTGTTTTCTTTTCTTTTCATTTTCTTTCGTCTTTCATTTTCTCTTCTCTCTCTCTCTCTTTTTAAAAAAAATATAAATGTGGATGATTAGCTTTCATTTTTAATATTTTTCTATCTTCTTTTCTTTTTTAGTGTAGGTTCCTTTTGCACATTTTCTTTTTATAGGATTTCTTATGTATCTTTTATTTTATCTCTATTTTATGTATCCATCTTATTAATGCTAATTTGGTGTGTTTTGGTGATATGCATATTTATTTTCCTTATTTGAAACCATGTTTAGGATAGTCTAATTTAACTTGTTTTGTAGCAATCCATGTCTAGGTGATTTTAACAATTTCTAGCATGTTTTGTTCTTATGTTTAAATCCTGATAATTTAGTTTATTTTAGTAAAATTACATGTGAGAGTGTTCCATGTATTCTTTAGTTAAAAATTGCATGCCATAGGATTTAAGATTTTATCCCTTTATTTGTTTTGATTTGGAGTGCTATGTACATATGTTATGTGTTTTCCATATTTGATTTTGGATAATCTTTTTTTACTTCTATTTTCTTATTTGCATGCATTTGAGAAATCATATTAAAGAACCAATGATGATTAATAGATGCCAATCTTATAGTTGGGCGAACAGGGTGCCTAACACATTTTTCGATTCGTACCTTAGCCCCCGAACCCTCTTTCTCTGATTAACGTTTTAAAGATTAGTAAGCCTTTTTTGTTTTTCGTTATTTTTCTCAAAAACTAAGTGGCGACTATATTTTTAACAAAAAGGAATTTTTAAGATTTGGCTTTCAAGATGTTAAAATATTTTTCATAGCATCTTTTGAATCCCTTATTTTTGAAACATTTTCACAACCCCCAAAATCCCAACGCCACGGTATTTTTTTGGCAACTCTGCTGAGGACTGATTTATAAAATCAAATAAGAGGGCTAGACTTGAAAACATCATTAGTTCTTAATAAGAATTTCTCATTTGCATTTTCGCATGCATGTGCATTGTTCTTCAAACCTCCCTGCTTAGTCGACCTGATGCCCTGAACGTTAATCCGTTTTGGGGATTGTTGGGAAGACGAGCAACCCTTACTGACTGTACACTATCATAGGTGCTGTAAAAGAGTTCGGGCGTACTGTTTGACCATGTCCTGCACCACTCCAGGCATGTGAGGTATATACCCGGCTCTATTCAGAAGGTACTCTGTTCGATTGATCAAAACCAGCCTTTTGCATATAGTGAACTTAGACCCCCCATTAGTTGCTGCAAACCCTAGTAGAATTATGTATTTTCTTCATTGTACGTTTTGTTTATATATTGTTAGGATTGTTTTGTTCGGGTTTTAGCTAGTCCCTCTTCGGGGTTTGGCCCATGTTTTCTGTTATCCTTTGCTTTAGGTTATTTTGTTTCCTTCGGGTTCTTACCGGGGCTTCGTTTTCACCATGCTCAGTTTTCACACCGTAGCTTTCTTCATGGGGTCGTACCCGTATGGAAGTTTCTCTCTCCTTCGAGTTCTTACCAGATTATTGGCTTCCTCCACTTTTGTTTAGGCTACCCTTATCATACCCGTGTGAGTTAGTCCTCTCAGTCTAGTTTTATTTTTTTACCTGAGTGCCGTCCGTTTAGATAAACCTTCCCTTTAGAAGCTGGTTAATCTTCTCCTTAGCCGGGTTATCCTGCTGATATGCTACCAGTATGTGTTCGACATGGGCATTGTTTAAGTCTCCGTGTTTATCTACTCATGATTTGCTGTCCGAGATATTTGCTATGTGTCGTTAGAATGCTTATTCGGGAGGTGTTTGATACTGGTTATTCTGCCTTATGGGATCCAAGTTCTTTATGGGTTTACTATTGGGCTAAAAAAAGTACAGTCAACACATGTTTGGGAAAGATCAGTGACAGGTAGACTCTGTAGGGTATTCGAACAGTCAGCTGAAATGGCAAAGAATGAGGTGAACTTGACAACTCTGATGAGAGCGACTATTGAAATATAGAGGGTTATAGAACAGCAGACCCAGGCTCAAGTGCATTATCAGGCTCAGATCCGGGCAATTCAGGCCTGTTTACCTGTTGTAAATGGACAATCGGAGGACACAAATGAAAATGCCGAGGACTTTTAGGATGACAACCAGGTCCCTGATGGACCGCAAGTTGTTTCACCACCACCACGGGTCCCTCGTCAGGTGATAGTTGAGGAAGAAAACACTGCTCAGACCGGAGAATCTTCATTGGTTGAAAATATTGATTGAATGGAGAAGGTCCTCAGAAAGGCCAAAGGAATCGAAGAGTACGTGCTAGATGTGGGAGGACTATGTTTGTTCCCAGATGCTAAGCTACCGAAAAAGTTCAAAATGTCGGATATGGAGAAGTTCAACGGAACCAGAGATCCCCGAATTCATCTCTGAATGTATGTTGGTACCCTGTCACCAATGGGAATTGATGACCAGTTGAAGGTCCAGCTCTTTCACCGATCTCTTTCTAGGCCAACCCAGAAATGGTTCCTCTCCCTCGATGTAGCTAAGACCAGAACGTGGGAGGACATAACTACAACATTTGTCAGTCAATACAGCTACAATGTCGAGCTATATGTCACCACCAGAGAGCTCAAAACAACTCGACAGGAGAGCCAAGAGTCTTTTGTTGATTTCCTAATCCGATGGAGGGGTAAAGCCGCTAAAATGACGAACCAACCCTCTGAGAAAGAGCAAGTGAGGATAGTAGTGAAGAATCTACAGTCCCCATTGAAGCATTATCTAATCACGCAACCACTCTCCACATTTGAGCAATTATTTGATGTGGGAGTTCAGATAGAAGATGTAATCCAGTCTGGGGATATTGAAAAAGTCGAGCCTAACCAGAAACCCAAGAGGACCTTCCCCACGAATAACTAAAAACAAATTGCCACCACCAACCTTGTGTCTCATTCAAACGAGGTGAACCTACTGAACTTGTCCTCCTCTGCTCAGCAATCCAATAATACCCATCATTCAGACAATGGCCAACAGTAACAAAGGCCGAGGAGAGCCTTCACTCTCTTCAACATTCCTTTATCCATCGCCCTGAGTCGACTTGTCGAGAAAGGGCTTATCAAGCCATTGGACCACATGCTTGTACCCGATCCCCTACCGCCAAGATTTAATGCTTCTCAATACTGCGCCTTCCACCAAGGTCACGGGAATTTAACTGATAGATGTATGAGGCAACGTCATGAGATCTAGAATCTCATTAATAACAAGGTGATTCCGCCACCATCTGCTACTCCAAAATCGAACGTAATGACTAACCCCTTGCCAAATCATACCAAGCAAGCTGGGGTAAATTACATGTCTCTGGGAGAATTAGAGGACCCGAGTGAGCACATCTGTTCAGCATACCTATCACACCCTCATATTTTAGTAACTGAGTTTCAGACAGCATGCTCATTTATCGTGGTTAGAGGCAGTCGAGACAGGATGGAGAAATGGAATGATGGTGCTTAGAAGTGGTATCAAACAGCATTCCCAGCTATCCAACTAGAAGAAAAAGAGCGCAATGAAGAAGATGAATTGCTTTTGGATTACCCAGCCCGACCATATGGGTTTGGTCACGTGCTCGATGGCGTTACCCTTCCCTAGCTTTTTGAGGAAGAGGTATATGTGGATGAAATGCAATCCTATTGGCTAGTAAGAGTTGTGCTGAAGTCTAACGGAGTAGAGTGGACCGACTTCTGGGCCACTTGGGAACAACAGGTGGACTTTATCAAAAAGGATATATGGGAAGAAATTGATAATACATGGGCCATCGAAGATAATGAGGAGAGAAGAGGAAGAATGGAAATCACTAATTTAGGCAATTTATGGGAATTCAAAAGGCCTCCACTTGTGAATGAAGTGCGACAGACCAACGACATAATAACAGAATTATGGGACCCCGAGGAAGGGATAGAACATCTAACTAAAAGCAGGCGACATTTCAAGCCAGCCCTGCTGGAAAAGGGGTAACCAAGTGGAAAAGGGAAGGAAAAAGAACATAAAGAAGAAGATGATGCAGTGCTGAAGTAGTTAAAGAAGATGCAAGCTAACATCAGCATTTGGGGGCTATTGATGGCCTTGTATAAACACAGGAAAGCTGTGCTAAAGGTTCTGAATAAAGCCAGCATTTCAATAAATGCTACCTCGGAACAACTAATTGGACTTATTCTGCCAGCGGTAGAACCAAAAGTCATTTCTTTTTCTGATAAAGATCTGCCAGCCGAGGGAAGAAATCATAACAAACCACTACACATTACTGTTAAGTGCTTGGACAAATGAGTCCCTGTGACTCTTATCGATAATGGGTCTGCATTAAATGTATGTCCGCTCAGAACAACACTCTGTTTAGGACTAAAGACGGAGCACTTCATACCAAGTAATTAAGGAGTTTGGGCTTATGACAACGCAAGAAGGGATGTACTGGGACTGGTGTCATTTGCGGTATCAATAGGGCTCTTGGAAACATCGATCGATTTCCATGTACTAGATGTAACAGCATCTTTTAACTTGTTGTTGGGTAGACCTTGGTTTCATGAGCTAAGTGTCCAGGCTGTACCATCTACTCTCCATCAGAAATTAAAACTGATAAGAAATGGGGTTATTCTGACTATTCACAGAGAGGACAACATTCATCCCCCGAGAGGAGGAGATGGCACAACTCTGTTGGAAGTTCAGCATAGTGAAGATGATGTATTGCTCAGTGGTTTCCAATTTGATGAAGCACAGGCTATTCAGATGCTAATGAATGAAGAAGAAAGGTATATCAACTAGCGGGCAGTAACGATGATGAGGAAAATGTCATTTTTCCCAGGTATGGGATTAGGGCGTAAGCAGCAGGGAATCCCAGAACCGATTCAGGTATTGCCGACTTCGCACCGTTTTGGACTTAGTTATGAGCCAACAAAAGAGGATTTGGAAGGGCCTAAGAAGGGACGGAAGGCAAATTATTCTGGAACGCTCAACGGGCATTTTGACAAAGAAAGGGAAGATTTCCCATACTGCGGCTTTCCAGAGCCATGGGTCGACTAAGAAACCAAACAAAAGCTGTCAGGGTTAGAAATCTTTTTTGGACATTAGTTTTCTGATATAGAAGAAGAAGAGACAGTGAAATGGGAAGAGAATGAGAAGAAGGTTCAAGAGGAAGACTGGGCTGACCGATTGGATGGCAACGACTTGGGAATACTTTTTAATGAGAAGATGGCCCACCTGCAGGTGAATGATAGAGACTGCTTAATGATGGGTTTCAGCGCACCAGTCGAATGCACCAAGCTCATTGTCGATGCAGCTGCAAAAGAGGTGAAGAATTGGACCATTAAGTCTTCTGATGTACACATTGTCTGTTTTGAGTCCAAGTTTGAGTTGAAGTCTGTAGTCGAGGGCACATCTGTTGATGCTCCTCTCCTTGCTTTTACTGTCGAGTTTGTAATTCCCTCTGCTTTTAATGAAATGAACAAAATTTTCAGTTACTCTGCTTTGTTTGATTTATTTTATGCGTTTTTCAACAATGTTGAATTCGACGGGGATATCCCCGAGGAAATATAACTTTTAATAAAAAGAGAAAAAAAAAGCGTGCCCAACCTATAATTGAAGAAACTCTGTCAATAAATTTGGGTAATGAAACTAACCCACAAAATGTGTAAATTGGTTCTTCTTTATCCTTAGTTGAACAAGAATAATTAATAACTATATTAAAAGAATTCAAAGATGTATTTGCAAGGTCTTACGAGGATATGCCCAGAATTGACCTTGACATTGTCCAACACCGTATCCCTCTATACCCGATGCTAAACCGGTCAAACAAAAATTAAGACGGATCCGGCTAGAGTGGGCTTTGAAGATCAACGAAGAAGTTGCCAAACAGATTAATGCAGGATTCCTCATGGTAACTGAGTATTCGGAATGGGTAGCCAACAACGTGCCAGTTTTAAAGAAGGATGGACGTATCCGAGTCTATGTGGATTTTTTGAGATCTCAATAAGGCTAGCCCGAAAGACAATTTTCTACTACCACACATGTCAGTCTTAGTAGACAGTACAGCGGGGCACACCTTGCTGTCATTCATGGATGGCTTCTCTGGGTACAACTAGATTCTCATGGATCCCGAGGATAGAGAGAAAACGACATTCACTACACCTTGGGGCACCTATTGTTATTGTGTAATGTTGTTTGGCTTGAAGAATGTAGGGGCAACCTATCAGAGGGCTGCCACTACTTTACTATATGACGTGATACATAAGGAGGTCGAGGTGTACGTGGACGATATGATAATCAAGTCAAAGGATCGGGATGGTTACATTGTAGCACTACAAAAGTTCTTCGAAAGGATTCAAAAATATAAGATGCAGCTCAACCAACAAAAATGTGCCTTTGGGGTCACCGCTGGAAAAATGCTTGGATTTATGATCACCCAACGAGGCATTAAAGTCTATCCTTCAAAGATCAAGGTAATCTTGGAAATGCCTCCTCCGAGGACTGAGCAAGAAGTCATGGGCTTTTTGGGTAAAATACAATTTATCAGCCGATTCATCGCAAAACTAATAACTACCTATGAACTGCTCTTTCGTCTACTGAAAAAAGGAGTCGAGTTCAAATGGGATCAGAAATGGCAAGACACCTTTGATGCCGTACGACAGTATCTGCAAAATCCACCTGTTTTGGCTCCTCCCGAACCTGATAGGCCACTGATTCTCTATTTATCAGTGACTGACTCGGCTATGGGATGTATGCTGGCACAAGAAGGAGAAGCTGTAATTGAAAAGGCCATCTACTACTTAAGTAAGAAGATGAGGGGATCAGAAACACGGTACACACCACTAGAAAAGACATGTTGGGCCTTGGTTTGGGCTTTTCGAAAACTGAGGCATTACATGCTATCTTTCACAGTGAATATCATCTCTCGGATGGACCCATTGAAGTACCTATTTGAAAAGTCAGCACTAACAGGAAGGTTGGCCCGATGGTTGCTGTTATTATCAGAGTTCGATCTTCAATATGTCACTCGAAAGTCAGTCAAGGGTAGAGCAGTGGCAGAATTTTTGGCCGATCAACCAGTTGAAGGAGGTGAAGATACATAGTTCCAATTTCCTAACGAACAACTGATGAAAGTCGTGGATGACAAGTGGACTCTATATTTTGATGGCGCATCCAATCAGTATGGTTATGGAATAAGAGTCTTTCTTATCACTCCTGATGAATCACACGTTCTGTTATCTTTGAAGCTAAATTTTGAAGTTATCAACAATCAGGCTGCGTATGAAGCATGTTTAGCTGGATTGGAGACAGCCTTGGAATTAGGGGCAAGTAAGCTGGAAGTCATCGGAGATTCAGCACTGGTGGTTACACAAGTGAGAGGAGAATAGAAGGTCAGGGACTTAATCTTGATTCTCTATCATCAAGAGCTAGAGAAACTGATACTGTGTTTCGAGTCAGTGATCTTTACCCGCGTGCCAAGACTGCAGAACAAGTTTGTCAACGCACTGGCCACCCTAGCATCCATGATTGACATATCAATCGGGGTTCGAATGAGGCCTTTGGTAATTGCATAGGAGACAACATCCGCAATCAAGGAAAGCACTGACGACCTTCCATGGTACTTTGACATTTAAAACTCTGTGGAGAAAGGAGAATACCCCAAGTTTGCTAGCAAAAAGGACAAAAGGGCGATACGACGATTATCCGCACAGTTTGTCATTTGTGGTGGTAGACTATACAAATAAGGGCATTCTGGGTCAACAAGCTGTGCGTCAACAATGAAAAAGATCAAGAATTGATGAAAGAAATCCATGCGGGAGTTTGTGGGCCACACATGAGTGGGAATATGTTAGCCAAGAAAATTCTACGACAAGGATACTTTTGGATGACGATAGAGACAGACTGCATACATTTCATGCGGATGTGCCACAAATGTCAGATTCATGCAAATCTCATGCACGTTCCCCCTTTCTCAGTATGGGGCATTGATGTGATCGGTAGGGTAACACTGAAGGCATAAAATGGGCACGAGTTTATCCTAGTGGCCATTGACTATTTTACCAAGTGGGTGGAAGCAGCCTCCTACTCAGTATTGAAAGCTTCACATGTTACTAAGTTCATCAAGAAAAACATCATTTGCCGGTACGGGGTTCCCCATGAGGTCATCTCGGATAATGGTTCACATTTTCAAGGAGAGGTCTTGGATCTTCTCGAGGAATACCGGGTAGTGGCTCACAAATCCTCACCATATCGGCCGCAGACCAGTGGGGTAGTCGAGGCAGCAAACAAGAATATCAAGAAAATTTTGCAAAAGACAATCAACTCACACAAGGATTGGCCAAAACATCTACCATTTGCACTTTGGGGATACAGAACGTCGATAAGAACTTCGACGGGAGCTACGCAATACTCTTTAGTGTACGGGATGGAAGTTGTACTTCCCATTGAAGTGGAAATCCCTTCATTAAGAGTAGTGGCCGAGGCCAGTATTTCAGAAGCAGAATGACAGAGAAACTAAGTGGAGGAGTTGCTTTTGTTTGATGAAAGAAGACTACATGCTCTGTTTCATGTGCAAGGATATCAGAGGAGGATAACTCGAGCATTCAATAAGAAAGTCAAGACCCGAAACCTTAGAGAAGGAGATTTGGTTCTTATGGAAATCAGAGCTCCTATCTTTGACTCGAGAGGCAAGTTCAAGCCAAACTGGTCCGGACTGTTTCTCATCAAAACCATCATAACCGGCGGTGTAGTCATTATTATGGATTTGGATGGCAATGTGTTCTCCACTCCAGTATACCTCGACCAACTCAAAAAATATTATCCTTGAGGTAAAAATAAAGATAAAATAAAAAAGTTCGCTGAGTTGAAAATTGAAACGGCAACCTCAGGAAAAAATTAGAGCAGCCCGCAAGGCTGAAAATTCGGAAGGGCAACCTTTACAAAAGTTAGGGCACTACAAAAGGAGAGTGTCAATACCTGAGTGAAATCGAGCTTGAACTACATTATGGCCTGATTCCATCTTTTTGGGATACGTAGGCAGCTTCTTCTAAGAACTCCGGCCACATTATTTGTTTTTAACCATTTTTGAATCTAAGTAAGACCAGTGCAAATTTGTTTCGGAATTTTGATAATAAAGTCATTGAAAAACTTTGGATAAATTTGAACCATCTTAAACATAAAAGCGATAGTTTTTATTACTTTGATCAAAGTTACAAGGTTTTTGAAAATAAAAGGGGAGCACGTTAGTCCCAAACTCAAAAAAAAAGGATAGCTATGAAATTTTCAAAACAAAGCAGAGGTCCTCAAATCTTTCTCCTCTTTGCTCCCTATTTCCCTTCTTCTCTATCTTTCTTCTCCCTATCTTGTGTCAGCCATGCCTTGTACTAAGTAGAAAGCTTAGGACATTGCAGCTCCTGCATTTTCATATGTGAACGAGAAGGCCAAGCATCCTGATACAGTGTTAGAAATGGAGCCCGCAGCGCAGATGAAAACAGACGACCTCGATTACCGAGAAAAATAATCTGGCTTTGCTCGAATAGCCGCATGATCCTATGTGGATAATAGAAGGTAGTCTGATGATGACCAATTAGTAAGATGCCAGGGTGATCCATAGTAGTAAGAGTCATGGCAGGCATCCGACACCAGGGGCACTGTCAGGTGATATCTGGACCAGTTAGGGATGAGAAATACTGTCACCAGGCTACCTTAGTGTCACATATCTGATAACAGAGGCAGTAAAGGAAAGAAGCAGCATTATGTCTATTAGTGGGTGATTTATGCACAATATTTACCTTCTCCATCAGCCAAATCTGCAGCAAAAGTTAGAATAGTAAGAGAAAAGCTTTGCAGTGTAACAGAGAGTTTGGTGAAGAGTAAAGATGTTGAGCTTACCTAAAGAAGCAGGGGACTGCCAACAAGAGTAGTGGTTTCACCACGATGAACAGCATATAGGCCCAACAGTGTCTCGGTTGAGACAATTGGCACAAAATCCTTTCCCATCCACATCTGCCAGCAATGTCAACCAGGGCATAGCTAACTCGCTCGTAAGAAGGAACAAGAAGATACTTGGCAAGGAGATAGAAGCAAAGAGCATAACGACGCCGTAGCTGAAAGTCGAGATCGCTGAGGTCGCCAGTAGGATGAAACCTCTCGATGAGCAATGGGATGTCAAGGCCGTCACCTGATGTCAGAAGAGAAGCTTCCATCTTAAGACAGACCACAGAGTTGCATCACCCGTTGCCGAGCCGAAAAGGAGAAAGTGGGAACAACAACAGGACTCCGCGGAGCCAAATCCAAAATAGCAGCAAACTCCTCCACAGTGGGACATAGCTCTTCAAGGCCGAATCGAAAAACATGGGACTGCGGATCCCAAAGTTGTACAGTAGCTTCCAGTAAAGATCTGTCAACCCTCACGGTCCTCAGTGAGAAAAGGGTATTAAGGCCAAATGGGGCAAAGTTCAAAATGCTCGACATGGGAGAATGCCTCATTCCATGCAGAAAGGGAAGAAGCCATCTGAGTCAAAGTAACAGAAAATGGGACCCCGGGCTGTATTTATGAGGCAGAAAAGGTAGGAAATCAACATTTTGGCAAAAAGGCACGTTCAAAGTAGCGACCGCCACCTTGGAGCTGGCAACCGCCAACTATAAAAAGCATAGTACAGTGACATCAACCCTTTGACCAGGCGACTACCAGATTGAAAATAGCAACCGCTATGTCAGTCTCTTTGGAAGTGGCGACCGCCATGTTGTATTATAGCGACTACCATGTTTGAACATGGCAGGTGTGTGTCAATTTGCAGATTGTGAGATTTGTACAAATTGTGGCATTTGAATTATGCATCCAAGACAGTTTGAGCAGCAAATAAAGAAAAGTCATGCAACGAATAAACATGTGAAGTAATAAATGGCACGAAGGCCCCAAAATGCATCAGAATGTATCAAAATGTAAACTGGGGCACCCAGACCCAATAAGTAATGACAGGAACACGCAGACCCATAAAAGTATCAAGTTGGGGCACGCAAACCCATGAAAATCAAAAAATAATGTATTTAAAAGCTGGGGGGAATTCTCTCTCTCACTTGTGCCTCGGGCAGACTCGGCGGGTAGAAGGATCGGCCTCCTCCGAGCTATCATCCTCGAAGAGTCTATCAAAGTCGTCACCATCGTCACTGCCCGAGGAGGAAGATATGGCCCTGGATCGGCTCCGAGCAGATGAAATAGATTCTCGGGGACGTGCTCGAGAAGTAGCACGGGACCCATGACCTCGTACTGAAGATGGGGCCGGAACAAAAGGTTGAGCAGGAGCAGGTGGTGGTACTACGCTGGTGGTAGCCACTGGTGCCTGAGAAAGAGAAGCAAGAGTAAGAATAAAGTACAGAATATAATGACAAAACACAGGAAGAGATACTCACTGGCAAAGGAAGGAATGGAACCCCAACTACACGTAAGGCTGCATCCTGCTGGCGGATAAGGGTCCGCATGCCGCTCACCACCAGCATGAGACGATCCAGCCAAGCCTGATCCGTCTGTCAAAAATAATACATAACTGAGCAGACTATGAATAAAGAAAGACGAAAAGGAAGTAGTGAGAAAAGAGTCAAACCTTAGCATGCTCTGGCTGGAACTCCAGAGCTAGAGGAACCGATATGGGGATATCAAAAGGGTACCCGGCGATGAAGGATGATACAGCCCAGGGCACCTCAACATCCCCAACTGCTCCAGTAGTAGCAACAGCTCCGGCAGCAGTAGCTCTAGCTCCCACAGCAGCAGCAGCGTCAGCGTCCTCCGACGCTTGCCTCCACTTACCACCAGCCAGGCCAGGCCCTAGTGGTCCCAGCAAATGGGCCCGAGCCCAGGTGGTGTAGTCTCCCTCAGCCACCAGTAGCTCAACAGTTGGAGTCCCCACCATCTCAAGAAGAAGATCGACCCGACTCAAATGATCAGAGGAGCCACTAGGATCTGAAAGTGATCCTGGCCGAGCGATTGGTGAACCACTCGCTCCCCTAGATAATACTCCCACCCGAATGGACCCTCCAGCGGGATTCGTCTTAAAGAGATATCTCAACTACGCATCAAGTCTGTGCCAGCCCGATCCTCTACTCCCTGCTAGACATCCAAGTGAGCCTGTAGAGCATAATGAACAGTACAATATACAGTAATCGATAAATGAAGTGCAATATCAGTGAACAGAATACAGTGATCAGTGTGGTACAGTGCAGTGAATAGTACAGTACAAAGACTAATGAACGGTAAGTAGGGATCCTGGTCAGGGGTCAGCCGGTCTAAGGACACCTGGAAGCGGTCTATGTCCTTCCCTCTAGCCTTCTTCCCCTTCAGGCCTCGGGACCACCGGGCCACTCAGGGAATGACCAGAGGGTTTGCACAGAGTTCACCCGGACATGAAGCCCGAGGAACTCATAAGTCCACAACTGCAAAGCAGAAGATGTCAGCAAGCAGATAATAACAGATAATAGAAATAAATGAAAAATGCGCAGAAATTAAATCATACCTTCTAAACCCTCCAGTATCCCCCAATGCTGAGCTCCTGAGGAAACTGGGTTAATGTCCGCATAAAGCCGTAGAGAGTAGCCAGAGCAGCGCCTCCCTAGTCAAAAGATGCAACACGGTTGAGGTGAGCGAGGGCACCCAGGTAGTGCAAATGTATGGTATTCTCCTTGTTCAAAAATAAGGAGGTACCGAACATATACATGAGAAAATCCCGGGTGACCCACTCGAAGTGGCGGGGCTCGATGCACTGGAAATGTCTGAACCTCTCGAAGAACCACGTATATCTGATGCAATCTCTGTCCATCTGGGTGGGAACAGCTCCGAGGAAGTGCATCAGTGCATCGGTAGAACCAACGATGGTTGGGTAAAATAGGATAGGGGCTCCTTCGACCCGGATGCTGGTGATAAGTGCGAAGTCTAGAGGAGTCAGAGTGGCCTCGAAAGTAGTAAAGTGGAAGGTATTGGTGGTATCCCACCATCGCTCTGCCAGGGTCGTCAGTCAGACCCGGTCATTGCTTGTCCTACCCAACAGGAGTATGAATCGAGCAAAGTCGGAGGCATCGATATAAGCCTGGCTAAGAGCATGGAGGGCATCATACCACTCTAATACTTCTCTTGATGTAGAACCTCCGAAGCTTCTGATATAATGACCAACCTGAAAAGAAGAAGACAAATAGAGAATATATAAAGAACAGATCAAGCAAGCGAAGTGTAGAAAAATATCTGAAAACAAAACTCTAGGTTCGTATGTAAGCGACAACTATTCGGTTCTTTTCAAGCCCTTGAAAACTAGACACCATAACCCTAGGTTCGAGTGTAAGTGGCAACCCTTTGGTTCTTTCATGCCCTGGTAAACCAGGTAAATCTTTCTAACCCTAGGTTCGTGTGTAAGTGACGATTCTTTGATTTTTGCACATCTTAGTAAAAGACTAGTAACCCTAAAGTCCGAGCGCGCCAGGCAAAACTCTATCATTTTGAGACATCCATTCTTTCAAAAAAAAAATAATAATAAATAATAAATAAATAAAAAAAATCTTCCTAAAAATTTCAAAGATTTTCTTTAAATTTTCCTGAGATTTTCTAAAATTTTCTAGGATTTTTCAAAGTTTATTTTAAAATTTTTTAAGATGTTTTTTTTTCAAAATTTTTCTTAAAATTTTCTAGGATTTTCTAAAATTTTTCTCTTAGGATTTTTCAAAAAAAATAAATAAATAATAAATAAAAAATAAAAAAAATCTTCCTAAAAATCTCCAAGATTTTCTTCAAAAATTTCCTAAGATTTTTTAAAAATTTTCTAGAATTTTTCAAAGTTTTTCTTAAAATTTTCTAGGATTTTCTAAACTTTTTTCTTAGGATTTTTCAAAAAAAAAACTAAATAAATAAATAAACAATAAAAAAAATAAAAAAATAAAAACAATCTTCTTAAAAATTTCTAAGATTTTCTTAAAATTTTTCTTAGATTTTTTAAAATATTCTACGTTTTTTTTTCAAAATTTTTCTTCAAATTTTCTAGGATTTTTCAAGATTTTTCTTAAAATTTTCTCCTAAGATTTTTCAAAATCTTTCCTAAAGTTTCTAAATTTTTTAAGTTTTTCAAAAAATTTTAAAAAATTTTCAAGATTTTTCTTAAAATTTGTCCAAAGTTTCTAAATTTCTAAATTTTAGAACAATACCCCTTATATTTCTAGAGTTTGTGATTTTAGAAATTTTTGACAAAATTGCCTCTAAATTTTAGGATTTTTGATGAAAATTTTTCTTTTAGTTTTCATGTCTAAAAAACAAAAACAAAAACAAAAATTCCCCTCTTAATCTTTACGTTTTTCCTAAAAAGAAAATTCAAGCCTTTTATTTTGTGACTTTTTACTAAAATAAGTATCCCTTTCGTTATTTGTTCAAAAATTCTAAGTGTCTCTATTGTTTTAATCTCCATTGTAAGGGTACCTGAGCTAAGATCTCAAACAAGTCACATAAACAATTATTTATCATCTATACCATCATCAAAATAAATCATTCATCACCATAATCAAATCACATCACCATCATATGGGGGGATCCTAGGCATGTATTTACGTTTGATATATCATAAAAATGGTAAGGAAAGGATACATACCGAAGGTTGTTGGCGAGAAATATGGTGGTCAGGCTCCGGCAGAAGAACAACGGCAGCATCCGCATCGGTGGGGGGCTTGTAGCGTCTCATCCCGCATGAAACTACGCGATGGGGTAGTGGAGCGTAAGTATGCGGATCGAAGGGCGCCGGATGACCCTCTCCAGCACCAGGATCAAAGAAATCGACCACAGCGACCTCAGCAGCAGCATCTGCATCAGCTTGTGCCTCGGTGGCTGCCCGTGCCTCCTCAGCAGCTCGATGGGAGGCATGCTCCGCCTCGAGTATGAGAGCATCCATTGCAGCAGTGGGCTGCGTGGATGTGGCGCCACCAGCGGAAAGACTGGAGGCTGTACCTCTTAGAGTTCCCGTGGAAGAACTCCTAGTAGCGGAGGGCCCTGGCACGCCCCTAAATCATCGTCTCCCTGGCCCTGACCCGCCATGAAAAGGAATGGGATCACGGACAATATAGTAAACATCTCGTGTCAAGGAGAACGAGGCACAAAAAGCTCAAAGATCAAGAGAAAGCAGGAGGAAGTTTGAGGAAGTCTAGAGAGAATCTGAGGGAGTGAGAGTGCTAGAGAGAGAGTAAGATATGAGAGAATGAACCGAAATCGCGCGCCTGGGGTGGCCTTATGCGCGGATGGAAGTGGCAGTCACTACCTTACATTCTGGCGACCGCTATGTTGGTGAAGGGACACATGGCGACCGCCATGTTGTAGGGTTTTTGGCTTGCCGATCGCCAGGTTTCCAAAGGTCACGTCAGGTTAGTTTGACATTATGATATTTTGGGGTTTGAGAGGGGCTGTTTGAGGCTTTTTAATGCATATATTATCTTCTCATTATTTGTATGCATTTACTTTATTAATATGTTTTTTTCGTTTTATTAGCAAAAATAATTTTTAGAAAAAAATATTTAGTTATTCTTCTTTAAAATTTTTTTTTTACTTAGTGTGTGTTTTTCTAAAGATAATTTTGAGAGCTTTTCCAAAAATAATTTTGAGTGTGTGTGTTTTTAAAAAATATATCAAAAAGAGCTTTGTGTGTGCAGTTTTCTTCCCGACAAACTTAAATTTAAGCTGTAACTTAGCTTTTAATTATCTTTATCCCGCACCTTATCCCGAATTTTTAAGTCTTAACTCGACCTATTAATTCGATGTCTTTCTCGGTCCTCCTCATAATCCTAAACTGACTCGTCGGTCCTTCTCATGACCCTAAACTGACTCTTCGATCCTCTTCATGATCCTAAACTGACACGTCGGTCCTCCTCATGACCTTAAATTGACTCGTCGGTCCTTCTCATGACCCTAAACTGACTGACTCGTCAGTCCTTCTCATGACCTTAAACTGACTTGTCGGTCCTTCTCATGACCCTAAACTGACTAACTCGTCGATCTTCCTCATGACCCTAAATTAACTCGTCAGTCCTCCTCATGACCTTAAAATGACTCGCATTGCACTATACTTGTCATGCATCTTTTTTTCTTATCTTACATTTTTCCCTATTAACTACGTTTTGGTCTGATCTCTAGCAAAGGGGTATGTAGGTAGCTCGATTAAAATTAGTACGACCAACATCATATGCATGCTTGTGTGTTTATGGCCTAAGATTGATGACTTAGTCAAATGGATGTTGTCTCTGGGTTTTTGATATAACTTGCTTCACGCATCGCAACGCAAATTATGTCAAAGATGGACATCTGTAGACACCCCAATTTGACCCCGCCTAATCTTAGGTGAATCCGATGATGAAAACAGGTGGAATGGTTCTTCAGTTCGATCATCGAGAAATGATCCAAGCTTGGTATTTGAACTCAGAACCTTCAAACCAAATAAATTTTGTTGAACCATCGAAACTTGCTGCCCAAGTAAGGCGACTTCCATGTTCATTGTGGCGACCGCTAATAGAACATCTTGGAAATCCAAGCCAAAAGTGGCGATCGCCACCTCTAACCTGGTAACCGCCAACTTGTATTATGGAGACCGCTATAGAACTTTGTGAAACCCTTAAAAAACATGGCGACTGCCAACTCCAAGTGGCCTGACATATCTTAAAACGTGATAGTACTTCATTGGTTGATGAACTCTATAACTACTGTACCCCTGGTACATTTTTCAGGACAGAATTTTAGTGAGAGGTTTAGTGAGAGAAGCTCTGCCGAGTCCCCGAGCAATTCGAACCCCGACGCCAAAGCCCTGCTGAAATACTGACGCCGAAATCCTACCGAAGACCTTAAACCCTAGCTTGGATCATCGCCCGAGGACCGAATTGCCATCCCCTGACTCGAGAATTCTTTAGCGATCCAGGTACCTTGTTTGGATCCCCGATCTTTTTAAACTCTATTTTCTCTCTCTTGGAGTGATCGAGTTAACTTTTAATTTTAATTTGTATATTTCTTTTGTTTATATAATTAACCCTGTTTATTGTTTAATTTGCTTCATTTGATTTAGTCTTTATAATTAATTGCTTAGTTTACATATTCACACTAAGCACATTGTCTTTTTCATTAATCCATTCATCAAATTAAGTACTAATATATTTTGGCAATTACAGCTTGCAATGTTGTTAATTGTTATTATATGCACTAACATTCATGCGAATATAGTTGTTAATGTTAGGGTTGGTATACTGAAAATCATAGTTTTAATATTTAATTTTATTATAATAAAATTAATTTTTTATTTTATGAGAATATTTATGAGCAATATATGTGTTTCATTTCTTTAAAATGCACGGATGTTCAATATTCTGTATAGTATTTAATCTGGTGTGTAGAGTACGACTTGTACACAGAAGACCAGATTTTAGATTCTTACAGAATATAA
Source organism: Heliamphora exappendiculata (assembly GCA_034768845.1). Classification (NCBI taxonomy): domain Eukaryota; kingdom Viridiplantae; phylum Streptophyta; class Magnoliopsida; order Ericales; family Sarraceniaceae; genus Heliamphora; species Heliamphora exappendiculata. The sequence continues at coordinate 2,493 of JAOTRH010273480.1, read as the reverse complement.
GTTTTATGTTCACAGTTTAGATGGAAATGGACATACCATCGGTATGACTGTAGTACAAAGTTTTAGTAGGCATGTCTTAATTACGGGTAACAAATAATACCGTTGTCTCTTATTCTGACTTTTTGTGCTAGTACACTTTGTGTGTATTGAACGGGATATTTGGGGTAATTAATTTCGTACTGACTACTGACTATATAAATTAATTCACACCCCAAGATTATTATGAATAGTTCTTATCCTCTTATTCTTGAAATCATTATTGATTTGCATATATTAATATTCGTTATTTTGATTCATTAGAGTGTGCGATTTTATTTGGGTCTATATTCTCGGTGAGTTGGACAGCGGTATTATTTATATAAAAAATATTAATTATTGACGGAATTCACATCCCGAATGATCGGGATTGACAATACCCCTTTAAGGATGCTTATAAGTTTTGACTAGGCCAAACTCTGTAGGTGAATTTAATTATCCAGCGATTAAATAAGTTAAGCGGAATGGCTTAAGAAATATCAAGATGCCGATTAAATTAAATTATGAGCAATTAAATTTAATTGGTGGGTATCGAGAATCTTAACGTGATGATAAATGGTAAGTATTTAATAACAGGAGCTCAATGTAAGAAGGTTTTGAGATTATGGGTCAGAGTGTAATTACAGTTCTTTAGTGGTGTTAACTGTAATTCAGTATTTTATGAAAATTGCAGAAACTACTATTGGTTTTTCATAATTGTAGATACTGCTATGCGTCTTTCTTTAATTACAGAAATCGCTGGTAGGTGTTTGTGTTCCACTAGAAGTCTTTCTCATAGTTACTCCCTAGGCCCCTGCTGTAACCCTGTATATACGCGGGTTGGCTGAACCAATTTGAGATAGATACATCATACATCAGATAGATCATATAACTTATATCATGATGATATTATTTTTTTTTCCAAGACTTAAATATATCGGGGTTCTGTCGGTATGAGTTTTCGGAGGATCGTAACCCACACTACGTTCGAGAATCGCGTAAGGAAATACAGTAGAAGATTTGACTGAAGTTTCAACTCGAAATCAAGTTGTAGTTGAAGATTCGATTGACAAAAGGTATTCTTCTAAATTAACTTTGGTTGCAAGGGTTTATTTTTTATCGTTCGACGTCAAAATTTTTATCTGGATCCCGTTTTTGCGTTTGCCCGTCCAGTTAATTTTTTATCGAAAATTATTTTACAAAAACAATGATCTTGGCAGTTTTGCCTCCAACAAATTGGTATAAGAGCCGTTTTGTTTTTTTTTTAAGGTTATCGGGATCAGATAGATTTAGAACTGTTGCTAACTTTATTTTGTAGGCGTTCTAAATCCCAGTTTTATGATCATCTATTATTTTTATGTTTGATTGAATGTGTGGATAATTATTTAATTTAATTTTTTAATTACGGGGGTTAACCGTGATAGATTAATTGATTGTGAACTCTACGGAGGCATAAAAATTTTGTTTTCCGATTTTTAATTTTTTTTATGTTATTAAAATCAAATAAAAAAAATAAAAGGAATGAAGAACAAGGTGAAGAACACAGGCAAACAGCCGGTTAGCCAAACGAGGCCCTGAGTGCTGTGGCAAGTTTTTTTTTTTGTTAAGATCATGAAAAGAACAGAAAGCAGTACCAAACAGTGCTTATAGGCTGTTTTGGCGGCACCATCCCAAGCGGTTTCCAAGGAGCGGCGGCGGCGGCTCTTGAAGCTTGAACAAGCTGTTTCAATGCTAAACAGGCGCCGATTTTCCATTGAATCAAACAGCTGTTTTCGCCAAACAGTGAAGCACTGTTTCGGTAGTAGTGTTATTCCCAACTGAAGCAAACAGTGAGCAATTTGTTCATCGAAGAGCGGCGCAAGCAAACGGTGAGGCGCACTGTTCAGCAAGCAAACGGTGAGCAATTTGTTCATCAAAAAGCGGCGCAAGCAACCAGCGCCAAAACCGTTGCATCATCATGGAGTTCAAAGCAATTCCCAAGCAAAGCTACGGTATTTCAAAAAAGGTGCAACAGTGATCCATGAAATCAGAACAGCTGGCGGTTGATTCCTAACAACATGGAGTTAAAAGCAATTCCCAAGCCTGTTTCGAAATTCCCGCAAAGGGCGTCAGTTTTTTAGTGAAAAAGAAAAACAGACGCTGGATTCTGAGGGAGTATCAAACACATTTGCGGTTTTCCAAGCATAACAAGGACTCTTTGACGGAGTTTTGATGTGATTTGGATACATAAAATTTATTCAAAAAAAAATTTTAAAAGCTTATTTTAACAGGAGACTTAAACTCTAAAGAGTTTTAATCGGAACATAAAATTAGAATATTTACCTTGTATTTAATTTATTTATTTTATTAACTGCATGGATGATAATTATTAGTTTTATTTATTATGTTAATTTAATTAATACGAATATTCGGTTTTAATTAAAATATTTTGTAATGAAAAATAAAATTAAGTTTTTTTAATTAATTAATTTTAATTAA
>JAOTRH010273370.1:0-39232 GCA_034768845.1 Heliamphora exappendiculata | reverse complement strand
GTTATAAGCTACCAAAACTACCTAAACATGGATTTGCTATAAAAGAAAGAAAAATCAAACTATCCTAAACATGCTTTTAAATAAAGAAATTAAAACTTGCGTATTATCAAAATTAACTAGATTAATCTCGACGTGGTGAATTAATAAAGAAATAAGAAATGTAAAATAAGAAATGCATAAAAGAGAAAAATGCTATATTAAAAGAAAGCTTACTTAACAAATAAATTTAAAATAAGAGTTTTGTAATAAAAGAGAATTTAAAAATTTAAAAGAAAAGAAAAGGATTTAACAAGATGTGAAGGTTTGAAAATGCTATTAAGAAAAAAATCTAATTATTTACATAAAAGATAAAAATAATATTAAAAGATATCTTCATGTTTTTTGTACTTTTTGTTGTTAATAGAAGGAAATAAAAATATTATGAGAGATAAGTTAAAAAGATTTAACTATTAACATTTAAAAGAGAATAAAAGAGAAGAAAATAGAAGAACAGAAAATAATAATAGAGTATTTTTAAGAAAGAAAATTATGAACTACATAAAAATGAAAATTAGTTGAAAAGCTTTTTTGTGAATTTTGAGTTTGACGAAAATAGAGAAGAATGAGGATAAAAAAAATAAAGTTATAAAAGAAAAATAAAAATAGAATTTTATAAGTACTAATACTAGGAGAGAAAAAAATGCTAAATAAAATTTTATGAAAAAATTAAAGCTAATAATAATAATAAAAATTACATTAATGAAAGAAAAATTAAAAAAAAAAAAGAAATGCTAATACAGGAAAATAAAATGAAATACTTAGTACAAGAAAATAAAATGCTATTGAAATGAAATTTGGACTAAACGAGAAAATTAGATACTAGAACATTAAATAAATAAAAAATAAATAAAATGTTAGAAAAATAACATTACACTAGAAAAAAAAAAAACAAGTAAGGTGCTAACAAGAAAAAATTAATGCTAATGAAGAAAATAAAAGACTACAAAAGAAAATAGAATATTAGCACTAAAGAAAAGAAAATGAAACATTAAAGAAATTACATTAAGCTAAGGAAATAAAAAGTTACATTGTAAAGGAAAGTAAATTACATTATTTACTAAACAAATGCTTACATAAAAATTATGTTAGAAAAATAATTAGAATGCTAGTAAAGTAAAACTAAGTTAAGTAAAATAAAATAAAATAAATGCTAGAATATAGAATTAACATAAAAGAAAAAAAATGAAAATAAATGTAATATTAAAATTAAATAGGTGTAATATTGACGATTACAACCATTTTCATGTATGTGCCTTAATCATAACGATTAACAACATTGATTAGTTGTAACCGTTGAGAATGTTGGCACTAAGTTGATAGATTAATGGAATGCAACAATGTACTAAAAATGAAATGAAAAATAATAACTAAAACTTTTAAAAGAAATAACCCAACTACATTGAACAATAATTAATATTGCAAATACTAAACAAAACTGATAATAATCGAAAAACTTTGAAATGGAAATTAACCTGATCGCTCCAATAGAGAGAAGTAGAGTTTAGAAAGATCGGGGAACCAAGCGAGATACCTGGATTGCCGGGGAATCCTCAAGTCGGAAAATGTGCTCCAATTGTCCAATCCTCGGGGGGTAATCCAAGCAATGCAGACTTTAATGTAGGTATGGGAGATTAGGGACTCGGTATCCCGACAGGGTTTCGGCGTCGGGGTTTGGGATCGCTCAGTATATCGGCAGAGTCTCTCTTACTCAAAATTCGTTCTGAAATGTACGTCGGGGTACGGTATTTATAGAATTCTTCAACCAATTAGATGCTGCCACATTTAAGGGACACATCAGGCCATTTGAAATTGGCGGTCGCCACAATTCAAGTTGGTGGTCGCCAGGTTTTTGAGAGGTTCCATGAAGTTCTTTGGCGGTCGCCATAATGGGAGTTGGCGGTCGCCACTTTTAGCTAGGGTTTCCACAAAGTTCTATGGTGGGCGCCAGAATGAGAGTTGGCAGTTTCCTTACTTGGGCAACAAGTTTTGATGGTTTGACAAAATTTTACTGATTTGAAGGTTTTGAATTCAAATATCGAGTTTGGATCACATTGCGAGGATCGTACGAAGGCACCAATCTACCTATTTTCATCATCGAATTCGCCTAAGATTAGGCGGGGTCAAATTGGGGTGTCTACAACTAATTTAGTAAAACTTTAATTGAAGAAATTGAGAAAATGATAAAATGAGAAAATGTGTTGGGCGGATAAAAAAGACGTAGAACGTGTTTGATTAATTAAGAGTGGTAAATTGAATGATTTTATGGAAACTAAGAAGTGTGGAATGATAATTCTTTTTATATGAAATTCGGTAATGCAATGTGAATTTATTTGGGAATAAACTATATGTTTTGGTTAAACTATGTGTGCATCTTGCATAACCATCCTCATATATCATGCATGTATTCGAGGTTAGTTTTGTTCTTAGGAGCTTCGACTCATGTTGTTTAACAACATTTCAGGTGAAAGTGACATGGAGATTATGGATTGAGAAGATGGTAGTAGGACCTTTGATGCAGTGAGTACGATTGTATTTCCTTTGGATAGTTAGTTTTTGAGAGGTGAAATTGTACAGATGTAATTCTTATTTTTTTTGAATATTCGAAATATTGAAATAGAGAGAATCTCGTGGTGTAAGGCCTTAGGGCCATAGATTCATGTTGTGCATGCATGCGAGGAAGTTTGTGGTTTATTGAGTAAATTTTAGTGATGATTTTGTTTATAAACTTGAATCCCAGTTTCTCACAAAAAGGATGGATGTTTTTAAGCTTTTATGAGTATTTAAGATCTAATTTTAAGAGTTTGAATTCATGTTTCAAAAGGGAGAGGAAATGGTGGTTATTCTCAACTTTAGAAGAATTTTCATAGCTTTGAGAAATGAGGTCTCGGGTACCTGACTGCTTGAGCGGTCAGGAGTCTGCTCGAGCGGGGTTCGCTCGGTGTGCTTGCTGAAAGATGTTTAAATATAAGTTCTTCTCAAAGGAGCTTAGACCCAAAATTGATTATTTAAAGGCATGGTTTTCGAATAGAATGTTTTTATTTTGGGTTAGTTTCCATATATATAAATATATATTCGAATTATATTAAAACGGGACAGGGGCGCTACAAATGGTATCAGAGCTATATGTTAGAATACCTAGGAACCGTGGGAATGGTTAATCCGTTACGTGAGAGTTTGAATTGATGTGTGACATTCATGTATTGGTGTGCTAGTATGAAATTTTATTGGGGTATTTGACATTTGCATGCTACGTGATGTTTGTGCATAGAGGTTGGATATTTGGGATGACGTGTCTTGCCCTTGGGCGTCCAGTCGGCTAGTTTGAGGTTCATGTTAGAAAGGCGTTTGGCCGACGTCCATTCTAGTGGAAAATCAAAACAAGTTACTCGGATTGATGTGTCATTCCTAGAGATTCTCCTCGGTATGTGGATATGCGATGTGTGTTGATGTGATATAAATAGGTGTTGAGTAGTATGTAGTTTTAGAAGGACAAGTTGAGTTTAACCTGGTTGGGTAATGTGATATCCTTGTGATAGGAGTTATCCTTGAGGGACTATGACAAGTTGTGGTTAAGATTTTGGTATAGGTTGTAGACGTTTAAACCGGTGATTAGTGATTGTAGTGAGTGTGAGCTCGTGAGATGAGCATTGATTGTGTGGAGTGTGTTGCACCCATATGGGTTGGGGGTGACCGTAGTTAGTAGCCCGCTGTGTTTCTATGTTACTAATGGTTTGACGAATAGATATAGTAAAGTGTTCGAAACCTCTTGGAGGTTATTTGTTGTAGTTGGGTATGAGATGTGATTTTGGTCGCGTTGACGATTATGTACGTCATGAGGCGTGCTATGTCTTGAGCCGTGTATCTCGAGATTGGATATGGATAGGAGCATAGTGGACGAGAGCGTAATAATCACTGGCCTGAGGTGGATTGGAAGGTCTGAGCTTAGACAGTGTTTGAGAATATTTGTTCCCCTATGGGGTGTTTTTGGTGACCATTGCGGTACATATGGTTTGAAGGTCTGTGTGATGACCCTTGTGTTTATCTCGTGGCATGGTGCCAAGTCGTGTTCCTTGATAGATGTTGGAAATTATGTGAGGGATGAAGAGGTGGGTTAGAGGTGTTGTTGATAGGTGGGTTACCGAGTGATATGCATGTACATATGATGGGGTATGCGCCAGAGACGGTTGTGATTTAAGGCGCAATAGTTTAAAGGGTTATTTGGGAAGTTTCACGGAATAGGAGTTTGCGGTTTGAACGATTCTCATGGTTAGGAACCTATACATAGTGCGAGATGTTTGGTAAGTGTAAGTGTGTGAGGCTGGTAGAGCCTGAGATGAATGTTATTAATATATTTAGCTTGGTCGTCTCAGGATGACATGTCGGTGAGGAAAAGTCCCTTGAGAGTGCGATGTTGCTGGTTTGTATGACCTGGTATAAGGCCTAGGGATGATGATGCCGTTTGGCCTAGAATTAGGAGGTTAGATTTGTTTGATTTCTGTTGTGGGTAATCGTTTTCAGGATTTAATAGCTATGTGCCTGGAAGAAACTACAGTGTGAGTAGTTTCGGATCTTTTGCGAGACAACGTAATTTCTTTAGTGTTTCTCCCCTACAAGTGCTAAGTGCATGACATCTGAGAGCTCATGGTAAGTGTTAACAATGTGATTGATCTAGTCGCTTAGTTGATATATCATGAATGTGATGTTCCTTGAAGGAGAAGAAGTTCTTTATGATTGAACTTGTAGTGTAGAGATGGTTATGTTTTCCTGTTCTTGGAAGTGAAATGTGGAGTGGTGGAATTCAATGATATACCTTAATAGTTTGAGTGGTCCGGAGTTAATGGGCAAAAGTCGTGGGTTTGAAGGGGTATATAATCTTTTTTATGCACGAGTTACAGAATTATGGATGATATTCTTATAGTCATAAGGAGTTATGGGAAACTCTGGATGACAGATTTTAGTTTCGGCCATCTTTGACACAATGCTTTACACTTCTTTTTGTGGGTGTGCTTGAGCGGTGAGTTCGAGGCGGTAATGTGGTTGTTGTTTACCCGTTGGGAGTAGTGTTAGTGTAGCATAATCTTGTAAGAAGAAGCATTGCGATAATGTGAATGAAAGGTGTTATTTTTTTTAGATACTATGATGAGCTTATGGATGTGTGAGACGCGTCATTGGAAGGTAAAGAAGTTAAGGGTAATCGAAGAGTATGAACGGGGTTTGAACCTGAGAACCGAGTGGGATGAGTGGTATGATTGTTGTGATCAGGGTCGATGATAGCATTGGGTGAGAACTTCTGGTTGACCTTTTCTTTTCTCGGTGCACAGAGGGAACTACCTTGTGGACGGTTATCTTTCGTAAGATGTTTGGTCCTCATTGGACGAAAAGGTTAATGCCTTAAGTGATTCCTGACTTGACTAATTTCTGAATGGAATCCCCATAGATTCTATGTCTTGTTGTGATTTTTGTGATTGTGCTGTGTGAGCTCGTACCTCTGCGATCGAATGATTATAGGATTGAATCTTCGTGGTTTCCTAGTGAAGAGTTGTTTATTCTATTCTATGAGTTTAAGTGTTCGGGTTGTGTACTTTAAGATATTGAGTTGATAAACATGGAGCGCTTGTTCATCATCCTAGCAAAAGTGTTTATGTTGAAATCTAGAATTTTTGTATGCGGAGATTAGATAAAGATTGCTTGACAGATTGACAGATGCATGTAATGGGTATTCTGGTTTGTGCGGAAATGTTAATATCCTTGGTTCTTGTCATTGACCAATGAAATTTGTGCTGAACCTTTTGCGACTGTGTTGATTCGCCTGGTATGCTTTAGTAGCCCATCATGAGTTTCAGTTTGTATTCTGTTGATGTGGGAGTTGCTCGGTTTGTTCAAAATTGACAATAAGGTGCCCATTCGAGGTGAGGAGACAAGCTATAGAGAATAGAGTTGAAAGTATTAAGAAAATGTGATAAAGGTGTGAGTCATAAGACATTTGGTATTGAAGAGCCATCATCAGTGTAACCTGTTTGAGTTAACATGTTTGTCATATTTGGAACGGAATGATCTTATTTATATCGATGAAGAATTTTCTTTTAAAGATGCTAAGGTTCGATTGATATGTAGCCTCGGCAACGTAATGTGATAATTTGGTGTCGATGTGTTGAAGAGATAAGTGTGTGAGCACGGGTGCTAGAAGAGTAAGAGAATGGTATGCGAATTGAGTAGCGTGGTTATTTCATAGTAAATTGTGAGTGGATAGAATGTCTGGAGGAGTTGCGTATAAGATAAAACTGTTCAACACAGGAGGCGGGTCTTCATTGGTTACATGATGGGAAAGATATAAATAGATTGAGTAGCGTTGGTGAGTGATCAGAGAATCATGTGTTGGTACTATCAGATAGAGGAATGTTATATGTGTGATATGGATGCAGAAACAATGAGTAAGCATACATACGGGTGTCGACGAACAGCGTAGCTAGTAGTTGTCTGGAACTAAGCACCTAATTAAGTATGAGACGTTATGAATTTGAAAGACTGGTATACGTAGTATGAATAAAGATAAAGGCTGAATGGGATTCATTATAATCGGTTAGGGGTGAAAATTTGACTGAGAGTTAGTGGTTTAATGGTAAAATGTGGGCTTATGGATGTGCTTGATGAAGTGGTGTGGGACGCGGTTAGATTTGTGTAGAAAAGAGTGTGCAAGTGGGAGATTGTGTCTGTGTTGTGTTAATGACCCAAGTGACTCAGAAGGAGTTCGTGTGACCGAGGGGATCCAAATAGTTATGATGTTGGGGTGATAACATCAATCGTTTGAAACCTTGAAAATGGTGATAATATGACACCTGGTGTTTTCGTGACATGAGAAGTTGTAGTTTGTGGCAAGGAAGCGGGGGAGGATTGACAGGGGGTGGAGGTTTACACTGGACGTTTTACATGTGTTCTTTGGAGTTTTGGATGATCTACGTGAATTTCTTTTTTTGAAACCGAATGTTCGTTGCTTCTGCTTGGGTATGAGTATCTCATCAGTATGAATGATAGTATGCCTAATATACGTGGGATGATGAAATGGTATCGATTTTTGTAGTCATTACTTAACCGCAAAGGCTTGAACAAGATGTGAATATGTGCAGTATCGAAGTCTGGCGACGTGCGGTGGTCCTTATAAGAATTACCCTATGTGTGGATTTTGATATGAAAATGACCTAGTTTGAGACAGTTCGTACAAGATTGCAATCGTTACAAATAGGTGTGGAATGTATTAAAACCAGTACGGATTCTGGTTTAATTTTGCGCAATATGCGAAATCGTTTGGGTTGGTTGCATCTGAGGTGGGTTGCGTTATAGTGCCTCGGTGACATGAGTTGGAACTCGGTTTGATAATGTTAGAGCAACCCGTGTGTTAGTGGGACAGTTTTTGTGAGGGCAAGTGACATGGATGTTGTTGATTATCAATGACCAGTCAGTTGATTCAAGTCCCAGTGTTGAATTTTGAGGACGAAATTTCCTAAGTGGGGGAGGTTGTTGCAACTCGGACCTTTGATATTTTTGAAGCATTAATAAAAACCTATGTGTTATGTCCAGTGGAGATGTTTGGGAGAGAAAATCGTGCGTGAGAATTAATTTTTGGGTTTCTATGTACTTGATGATGGTGGTTGAAGGTGAATTTCTATAGGAGGACATCGTTATTAGGCGTTTGGCTTGTGCTTGGACTCGGTTTTGACAGCTTCTGTCCAGGGTGTCTCCCAGTGTTGACCGCTCGAGCGATGGGGAGCCCGCTCGAGCGGACTGATGGTAGAGTTTCTGGGGTGTGACCGCTCGAGCGGTGGGGGTCTGCTTGAGCGAACTGTCGCGGATCTGGTGTTTTTAAAAGGTCGCGTGGGGCTTTTTCCTTCCATTCTTTTCCCTTCTCTCTCTCTAGAGCACATGTGAGGCTAGGGTTTGTGATTGGAGAGTGTGGGAGCTCTCTTGATCGTTCTTGGGGTGATTTCTTGCCTTCCTCTTGATGGCTCAAGCGTTGGAAGCCTGATCTTGGTGTTGAAGATGTTTTTCTCATCGTGCGGTTGGAGATTCTCATGGATAAAGCTTGTTTGAAGCTTTCTCTCGTGGATCTAGCATCCCTAAGATAGAATATGAGACTTTCTTGGAATATTTTTGTGATATGTGTTGTGTTTTCCAATTCGTGAACACAAAAGCATGAAATACATGTTTTCAAAGCCTTAAATTGAAATTTGATGACAATGAGGGTTTAATCTTGAGTCTATGAAGGATTTAACATGTTTTTAACTCGACAATGTCATTTATGGGGGTTGGATTACAAAAATGAGTAACTAGGGTTTGGAATTTGAGCTAAATTTAGGAAAATTGGGGGTTTTAGGTTTAAAGAACAAGTATGAAGAAATTAATGGGATTGTCGGTTAAATTGATGGTTGTCATAAACAATTGTGAGTTTAATTTCATAAATCTACGTGGCACATTTTGATGTCAAGCATAAATTATGGATTTTTTCGATAAATTTGTGAAATTGAAACCATATGATGGTTAATTTGGGTTTAAACTCTAAAACAATGAAATAGTGAATAATGAAAACACATAACGATTTGGGTTTAGCGAGAGGAACCTTTAGGGTTGGACTCGCGTGTGTATGTGATATGGGTTTGGTGAGAGAAACCGTTTGGGTTGGACCCACATGTCTGTGTTAATTTATGATATGCTGAAAAGGACCGGTTTGTGGATCTATAGATCGTTTAAGGTTGGACACAAGTTGTTCCTCGGTGAAACACCGAAAAATTGCGCAGATTGGGTTTTTTGCCCGCCGGCTAGTAACCGAGAAAGGACGCTAGATTTGTCGGGGTATAGCACGTTCCATTACTTCATGGGGCCTGTGTGGCCGGGTTGAGTGTAACGTTACGGGAGTTTATACCCTCGTCCGACACCAGTGCCTATGTTTTGAACCAAGAATTGGTAAAATGTGGAAAATGCTAACAAGTGTGGGTGTTGGCGTGTGTTACTGTGTGCGTTGTAAATTATTGGGTTGGTAAAACCTTAATCGGGACAATGAAACAAAATGGTAAAACGTGTTGGGTAATGGGAGATGCTAAAGGAATTGAGTTAATGAAACTTTAATTGAAGAAATTGAGAAAATTATGAAATGAGAAAATGTATTGGGTGGATAAAAATGAGGTAGAACGTGTTTGGTTAATTAAGAGTGGTAAATTGAATGATTTCATGGAAACTAAGAAGTGTGGAACGATAATTCTTTTTATATGAAATTCGGTTACGCAATGAGAATTTATTTGGGAATAAACAAAATGTTTCGGTTAGACTATGTGTGCATCTTGCATAACCATCCTCATATATCATGCATGTATTCGAGGTTAGTCTTGTTCCTAGGAGTTTTGGCTCATGTTGTTTAACAACATTTCAAGTGAAAGCTAGATGGAGATTGTGGACTGAGAAGATGGTCATTGGACCCTTGACGTAGTGTGTATGATTGTATTTCGTTTGAATAGTTAGTTTTTGAGAGGTGAAATTGTACAGATGTAAGTCTTAGGTTTTTTTTTGAATATTCGAAATATTTAAATTGAGGATTAGAATCTCGTGGGGTAAGGCCTTAGGGCCATAGATTCATGTTGTGCATGCATGCGAGGACGTTTGTGGTTTATTGTGTAAGTTTTAATGATGATTTTGTTTATAGACTTGAATCTCAGTTTCTCACAAAAAGGATGGATGTTTTTAAGCTTTTATGAGTATTTAAGATCTAATTTTAAGAGTTTGAATTCATATTTCAAAAGGGAGAGGAAATCGTGGTTATTCTCAGCTTTAGAAGAATTTTCATAGTTTTGAGAAATAAGGTCTCGGGTACCTGACCGCTCGAGCGGTCAGGAGTCCGCTCGAGCAGGGTTCGCTGGGTGTGCTTACTAAAAGATGTTTAAATATAAGTTCTTCCTAAAGGAGCTTAGACCCAAAATGGGTTGTTTAAAGGCATGGTTTCCGAATATAAGGTTTTTATTTTGGGTTGGTTTCCATATGTACATATTCGAATTACATTAAAACGGGACAGGGGCGCTACAAATGGTATCAGAGCAATAGGTTAGAATACCTAGGAACCGTGGGAATGGTAAATCCATTACGTGAGAGTTTTCATTGATGTGTGGCATTCATGTATTGGTGTGCTAGTATGAAATTTCATTGGGATATTTGACATTTGGATGCTACGTGATGTTTGTGCATAGAACCCACGTGGGTTGTCGGGACACGTGGCGCATCTAACGATGCGCAGGGGGAAAACTTGCAATATTATATTAGGTTTTCCCCCCTTAACGATTACAGGGATGCCCCTACGGGGAAGTTTATAAGAAAACATTCTCATTCTCATTCTTCAGAGTTGATAGCCATATAGTAAAGCTAAAACTCTTAAGTGATAACTCTTATTTTAATATTTAACATCTTAATTTATGCCTCACACAATTTCATCCTCCGGAGGGTTTAACAGGGTTTAGGGTTTAGGGTTTAACAAGGTTGATTTCTTCCCTCAATTATGTGGAGGTCTGGCCATAATGTACGGAAGTTTTTCACATAGGGGTTTTGGCTTTACTGTATGGCTATCAACTGAGAAGAATGAGAATGAGAATTCTTTCTTATAAACTTCTCCAGAGGCGCATCTCTGTAATTGTTAAGGGGGGAAAACCTAATATAATATAACAGGTTTTCTCCCTACGCGCCGTTAGGCGCGCCACGTGTCCTGACAACTCACGTGGGTGACGTCATAAAGTATGTGGGACCCATAGGGTAATGATTAAATATCTATTTGGACGGCATTTCAACCCTGTTAAACTCTCTTCTTTCAGCAATTAATTAATTTGAACCTGTCTTCACTGATTTTTAAATAATCAGGAAGAAAATTAGCAAATACAACTACATGGACTTTCGTGCAAGTATCAACGATATACATGGGCTCGTATTTCGTGTTTACGATTACCTTATCCTTTAAAGACTCAATTACACTATAATTAACATATTCTTAATTATCACGTGGAATATCAAAGATTACATGATTCTTAATTTCTAAACTATACAAATAAAATATATTTTCCTATTTACCTCCCCTACTATAAAACCAACCTCCCATGGCCCACAAGTGCTTGGCAAAAGTACTATTCCCCTCTCCTCCACATGGACCATAGACCCACATGATTGACCGGTCGTCTAGGATCATGTCAAGGCACATTACCAATTCCAGTTGCCAGGGGTTTAATTCAAATTCAAATCCGTCGCCAGAATGCTCACATGACTTTTTATTCAAGTCATGAGCCAAACATCTCATGTACAGATTAGGATCTTCAAGGGCTAGGGTTTCTGGATCTTTCTCAAACCTCTGAAACACCTTCCTCTTGTTACTACCCCCTAAAACAAACTCTCCAAACTCCCACGGAACTGCAACTCTACTCTCCTCCTTCGTAGCATACGCAATTGCAAACTCCGGGTTCTTCGCCTTCATGGGCTGCAAGTGTGGATTACCCCCAATCATAGTCTTCACAGAGAGACGGGAGCACCACGTCTTCTCTGCATAACCCCTTGGAGGTGGTCCTTCCCAACCCTCTCATGTTGCCAGCAAGCGTACTGCGTCGATGACGACCAATTGATTTTTGGAAAATCTCCGGTAAAGTTCAGGGTGAAAACCCACCACGTAGACCTCACTCCTGCCATTTTCTCTCTCCTCACTATTTTCCTACCACAAGCCAGAGGTGGGTAATACTGGGACCGCCTCAGGCTAAATCCTTATATACCCACAAAAGGAGCTACAGGACCTAAAACACATGGTCTTCTAAGACATCGTTAGATCACAACGCTCCAAAAGTTTTTAACGATGAGATCGGAACCCACCAAAGGAGCTACAGAGAGCTAAATGACTACGTTTCATTAATGGCATTTTGGTAAATAGACAAATAACTGTTATTTTTTATTTTATTTTTTAATTATTTAATTTACTATTAAATATCAATTGAGGGAGAGTATCAACCCTATTAAACCCTCCGGGGAATAAAACTTTGTGAGACATAAATTAATGTGTAATTTTTCTTTTATTTTTTTATTTTTTTAATTATTTAATTTATTATTAAATATCAATTGAGGAAAGAAATCAACCATGTTAAACCCTCCGGAAGATGAAACTCCGCAAGGCATAAATTAAGATATTAATTATTTTTATTTTATTTTATTTTGTTATTATTTAATTTATTATTAAATATCTATTATGTGAAAATCTTGCCATATTTATGAATGTTCTCACATAGGGATTTTGACTTTACTATATGGCTATCAACTGAGAAGAATGAGAATGAAAATGCTTTCTTATAAACTTTTTCAAAGGGGCATCCCTGTAATTGTTAAGGGGGGAAAAACCTAATATAATATTACAGGTTTTCCCCCTATCCTCCACTACATACATCTGTGGGATATATTATATTAATTCACTTCAAATTACCATTTGAATTTCGAAGCTTAAAAGTAGGATATACTATTCATTGGAATATTATATTCCTCCCATATGGGATAGATTACTCCTTGAAGGAATCCTCCTCCACGTGAACTTGAAATTCAAAAAGAGTGTTGAATAATATGTACGTTAACATTAATTATGTTAGTTATTTTTATTTTATTATTATTTTATGTATGAAATATCTATTTATGGGGGGAATCAACTCTGTTAAATCCCTCGGGGGATAAAACTTTGCGAGGTATAAATAAAAATATTTGTTTTATTTTATTTTATTTATTACTTATTTATTTTGTTACTAAATATCTATCGAGGGGGGAATCAACCCTGTTAAACCCTCCGAGAGGTGAAACTCTGCGAGACATAAATTAAGATGTTATTTTTTTTATTTTATTTAATTTCTTAATTATTTTATTTATTAAATATCTATTTACGTTGAAAAATAAACTCTGTTAAACCTTCCAGTGGATGAAACTCTGAGAGCCATAAATAAGATATTTATTTCTTTTATTTTATTTTATTGATCAAATATTTAATTTATTATTAAATATTTATTGAGAGGGGCGACAACCCTGTTAAACCCTCTGGAGGATGAAACTCTGCGAGGTATAAATTAAGATGTTAAATATTAAATTAAGAGTTAAGTTCTAATGTAATCTTTGACTTTATCAATGACCGCTTCTATCAAACTTTATTAAATGCACACTGTGAACTGTCAAATGTGCTAATAAAATTTCTAAACATCTCATTTGCAAATAATATTTCCCTTCTCATATGTAATTACCTCTCTACTCTCATCATTATTTTTAACACTCATTATTACATTTCTTAATACATTAGAAAGTTCTTCAGGGTCCATGATAAAAAAACCCCTTCTCTCCACTTCATCATTCCTAATTCTAACTTCAGAAACGGACGGTCCAGGATCCAACTTCGTTATGCCAACTCCTCCTCTACGTATATTAATCTCTGACACGCTGGGACGAGCTCTGTGTTCATCAATAACTGATTCAGATTCTCCAAAACCTCCGATCAACAGAGTGGACCTCCTTTTCGGTAAACACAGAGAAATAGACCGGGTGAGGATTGGAACAACACTACTACGGGCATAGTGTCAAACATCAGCATGTTCTCTATTGTATTTTTTTCATCACATTGATTGACGGCGGTCTCATTGCAAAATCTTCTGGTATCTCACTAGTAGAATACTTCAGATACCCCTTCATTTTACAGTATGTAACACCCCATTTGATATTAGATTCTTTCAGGCAGTACTTGACCATCCATGGGGCCTGTTTATCATTAATAGAATAATATCCATTACCATAATAAATTAACTCACACTGACAATCTACAGGGAATACAAAATAAGCCTACAGACTGTTATTTCCATCTAACCTCCGGTCATACACATTTATCTTGACCAATCCACTGGCATTGGGAGCACATAAAGGTGAATACTTTCTCAATATTTTATCCACCTTAATACTCTTGTGACCGTATTTCAATCTCAATTGATAAAAACAAATTAGGCAATGCAAGTTCTATTGAAGTGAAATCACTGGCTGATACACCTTCAACAACTCCAGTTTTTATATTGCCCACCTCCATTAACCTGAATATTAAAATAAAACAAAAGAGGCATTAATTTACCCCCTAAGATAAATAAACTAAACAGTTTTAAAATACACATGACATCTTAAGGTATATTTACACTCTTTTCCACCAAGAGTAGCAACCACTAAGTACATTGTCCCTTCTGAATACTTTCCACGTTTCCTAACAACGTGTCTTTATAATCTGTCCACACATTAATAGGACAGAAGCGATCCACAACTTTTATTCCATGCCAAACATATTCATCCTCCTTTCCACTGATAAGCTTATACCTCAGTTTCTTTAGCATCCAAAATCTATCGGACTAATCAGGGTCCACTATCTAGGTCTTTGGATTACCCTCACCAACACCAATAAATATTTTGTCCGGTGTCAGAACAACATCTGATGGGGAATTGTCACTTACGATGAATAATAGGACATGCAGTACAGCATCAGCCTTCTTTTCCTCAGACCCTAGAGATACATTCCCAATAATTTTTATTCCCTTCACAACAATTTTATCTGATGGGCGATCAGACCTCTTATTTCCCAAATCAATGCCATTAAGCGACCTCAACACACCTTTATTATTAAGTAATATGTCATTCATCTATTCATCATATATTTGTAGTTTATTGGCACTCTTCTTAGTCCTTTTAATATATCTGGGAATATTCTGCACATAACGTCTGCGTCCAGGATAAGGACGAAAGGGTCCACGGTAATTACGCTTAAATCCACTGCCTCCCAAATTTCTCGTTCTTCGATAAGCAAAGGGGGTACGATAGGGACTGCTTGCTGCTCCACCCATTTTTAATGAAAGACTCCAAAGAGGATATTCTAACAGATCTAGAAATCCTCTTACCTATGCTAATCCTTCTGTTCAGAGACCTTAGCTTTGATATTAACTCCCTCTCTTCCTCGCACGCTGGAATAAATTTCGCCGGAACTAACCGTCAGCTATCTTCCCACTATCTTACTTACCACGTCAAGTAACGATCTACACACATTTGAATAAAATGATCGTAATTCACAGGATAATCTTCTAAGTAGTATAACATTATATGTCAATGCAATTAACAGCAGTAAGAGAGAAAAGAGGAGAGCAAAGGCAATATACCCCAAAAGAAAGTCACTAAGCTAGCTATCCCACTTCACGAGCATATTCTCCTCTTCAAAATGTCTCTACCAAAACAAGGTTTTATACCAACAGGGATAGCATACTCAGGAAGCTTCCAATTTGAATTTCAAATTTTAAAATGGGTAAAACTTTTCCTACTTAAAACTGTAGTGTACTTTTTACTATTTACTTTTAAATCTTGACGGTGCCAGCTGTCCTCCACTACATATAGTGGGATATAATATTCCATAATATAATCATTACCCTGTGGGTCCCACTTACTTTATGACGTTACCCACATGGGTTGTCAGGACTTGTGGCGTGCCTAATGGCGCGCAAGGGAAAACCTGTAATATTATATTAGGTTTTTCCCCCTTGACAATTACAGGGATGCCCAAACGGAGAAGTTTATAAGAAGGAATTCTCATTCTCATTCTTCTCAGTTGATAGCCATATAGTAAAGCCAAAACCCATATGTGAAAAACTTCCGTACAATATGGCCACAAGATCCCATTTAATTCAAACAGACAACAGGACATAGGTCGGAATATTCCGAGAGTATTAAGATTTCGAATGCTAAAGAAACTAAGGTATAAGCTTATCGATGGAAAGGATGTTGAATATATTCGGCTTGGAATAGAAGTTGTGGATCGCTTCTGTCCTGTTGATGTGTGGACAGATTATAAAGACACGTTGTTAGGAAGCATGGGAAGTATTCAGAAGGGGCAATGTACTTAGTGGTTGTTAATCTTGGTGCAGAAGAGTGTAAATACACCTTAAGATGTCAAGTGTATTTTAAAACTATTTAGTTTATTTATCTCAGGGGGTAAATTAATGCCTCTTTTGTTTTATTTTAATGTTCAGCTTAATTGAGGTGGACGATATAAAAACTGGAGTTGTTGAAGGTGTATCGGCCAGTGATTTCACTTTAATAGAACTTGCATTGCATAATTTATTTTATCAATTGAGATTGAAATACGGTCAAATGAGTATTAAGGTGAATAAAATATTAATAAAGTATTCACCTTTATGTGCTCCCAATGCCAGTGTATTGGTCAGGATAAATGTGTATGACCAGAGGTTAGATTGAAATTATAGTTTGTAGGCTTATTTTGTATTCCCTGTAGATTGTTAGTGTGAGTTAATTTGTTATGGTAATAGATATTGTTCTATTAATGATAAACAGGCCCCATGGGTGGTCAAGTACCGCCTGGAAGAATCTAATATCAAAACGGGTGTTACATATTGTAAAATGAAGGGGTATCTGAAGTATTCTACTTGTGAGATGTCGAAGTATTCTACTAGTGAGATGCCAGAAGATTAAGTAATGAGTCTGCCGCCAATCAATGTGATGGAAAAAAAATACAATAGAAAACATGTTGATGTTTGGCACTGTGCCCCCAGTAGTGCTGTTCCAATCCTCACCCGGTCTATGCCTATGTGTTTACTGGAAAGGAGGACCAATCTGTTGATTGCAGGTTTTGGAGAATCTAGATAAGTTATTGATGAATGTAGAGCTCATCCCAGCGTTTCAGAGATTGATATATGCAGAGGAGGAGTTGGCATAACGGAGTTGAATCCTGGACCGTCCATTTCTGAAGTTGGAATTAGGAAAGATGAAGTGAAGAGAAGGGGTTCTGTTATTATGGACCCTCAAGAACTTTCTAATGCATTAAGAAATGTAATAATGAGTGTTAAAAATAGTGATGAGAGTAGATTAGTAATTACAGAAGAGAAGGTAAATGTTATAAGCAAATGAGATGTTTAGAAATTTCATTAACACATTTGACAATTCACAGTGTGCATTTAATAAAGTTTGATAGAAGTGGTCATTGATAAAGTCAAAGATTACATTAGAACTTAACTCTTAATTTAATATTTAACATCTTAATTTATGCCTCGCAAAGTTTTATTCCCTGGAGGATTTGACAGGGTTGTCCCTCCCTCTCAATAGATATTTAGTAATAAATTAAATATTTAATATAAAAATAAAAATAAAAAATATCTTTTTTATGACTCGTAGAGTTTCATCCCCCAGAGGGTTTAACAGAGTTCATTTTTCAACGTAAATAGATATTTAATAAATTAAATAATTAAGAAGTTAAATAAAATAAAAAAATAACATCTTAATTTATGTCTCGCAGAGTTTTACCTCCCGGAGGGTTTAACAGGGTTGATTCCCCCATCAATAGATATTTAATAATAAATTAAATAAGTAATAAAAGAGTAAAATATATCTAATATCTTTATTTATATTTCACAGAGTTTTATCTCCCGGAGGATTTAACAAGGTTGATTCCCCCATGAATAAATATTTTATAAATAAAATAATAACAAAATAAAATAAAAACAACTAACATAATTAATGTTATCGTACATATTATTCAACACTCTTTTTGAATTTCAAGTTCACATGGAGGAGAATTCCTTCAATGAGTAATCTATCCCATGTGGGAGGAATATAATATCCCCATGAATAGTATATCCCACTTTTAAGTTTTAAAATTAAAATGGTAATTTGAAATGAGTTAAATATAATATATCCCACAAATGTATGTAGTGGAGGACAACTGGCACGAACAAATTAAAAAAACATTAAATGAGATGTTGATAATATTAATAATCACATTTAACAATTAATAGTTAATAAAATTTAATAAATGAAGTTATGAAGGGCTGAGCTTAACTGGAGGTGGGCTGGGCTTAACTGAAATATTCCAAGTTATGTCTTGTTATCTGTTTGAATTAAATGGGATCTTGTGGCCATATTGTACGGAAGTTTCTCACATATGCGGCTGCTCCCCTTTTAACACCACGCGCTCACAGTCTTTTCTGTCCAACAGCCGACGAAAGAAGAATCCAAGACGGTGGGCATCCCAATTCAATGTCCACGTGTACATTTCATGTGCAGCACCTCGAACAATTTCTCCCAACATTTCCTCCTTTCGAAAAAAGAAGTATTCATGTGAAGACTTCACATAACGTTGAAAATAATTTCTCTTTACCTCACAACGGAGGTCAGTAGGCAGATGAGTGAAAATCTCTCTAAATCGAAGATCCATGGTTATGGGAGAACTAATCTCTACGAG
The DNA here is from genome assembly GCA_034768845.1 of Heliamphora exappendiculata. NCBI lineage: Eukaryota > Viridiplantae > Streptophyta > Magnoliopsida > Ericales > Sarraceniaceae > Heliamphora > Heliamphora exappendiculata. The sequence goes on along the minus strand of JAOTRH010273370.1, from coordinate 20,895 downwards.
ACTCCATTTATAGTGATCAATGACTACTATTAAGGGGTCACATCTGTGCATGAAAATTATAAAATCAATTTATGTCACATCTATAATATTTGTTTTAATAAAACAATATATTCGTTTTATTTTAACTTCAGAATCCTTTATTAATAGTGAGAAATATTAACATCGGATGCCTTCTATATCAGAAATACCACTTAGAAAAAGAAAATATAATAATGTAAGACGTCTGGCAATATATGTAGAATATAGGAAATATGCCTCTACGAGGACAACAGTGGGTCAAATAATATATTTAAATATAAATAGTATCATGCGTAAGGTGAATGCTTTCCCTTTTATACAATTTCACATGTGAAGTGGGACCCACGTTTCCCACTTTCCACTTAATACATTTACTTTTCACTTTGTCGGTGCCAACTGTCATTCCACTATTTATATCTGAATATAATATTCAAAGCCCTCAATATCCCCTTTGAATTTCAAGTTCAAAATAAAGGTGGGAAAAAGATTCCCACTTTATACTGTAGTGTACTTTTTACTATTTCCATTTAAACATTGTCGGTGATAGCTGTCGTTCACTACATATAGGTGGGATATAATATTCCATAATATAATCATTACCCTGTGGATCCCACTTACTTTATGGCGTCACCCACGTGGGTTGTCGAGACACGAGGCGCGCCTAACGGCGCGCAGGGAGAAAACCTGTAATATTATATTAGGTTTTTCCCCCTTAACAATTACAGGGATGCCCCTCTGGGGAAGTTTAGAAAAAAGCATCCTCATTCTCATTCTTCTCAATTGATAGCCATACAGTAAAGGCAAAATCCCTAAGTGAGAACATCCATAAATATGGACAGGCCTCCCATTTCTTTCAAAGTTCAAGGGAAATCTCTCTTCCTAACATATTCTCAATGCAATTTAATTGTACAATTTGTACTATACCACATCTAGTCCCTCTTCCTACCATACAAACCTACCTATATAAGGGTTGTTACAGAAACCCACTAGGACAATGAGCCACACCTCCACATCCTTCTCTAAACAGAGAAACGATTCAACATCACAACTCCCACACACTGCGACATCAAAGACCCACTTGTGGTGAATAAGTCTTTCCATCCAAACATACAGTTCCACGTTCTGATGCACAGGATGAAAATTTCATCGACAAGGGAGACCTCAAGGCAACCAGGCAGACTCCAAAGAAGACTAGAGATGCCTTCTGGACTACTATCCTAGCTAAATCTACTTCAAAATTTGGCTTCTTATGCAGAGTACAAGCTCAACAACCGTTTATATGGGTAACCTAACTACGTAACTTGGAATACGCAGCCAATCAACAATGGCCAGAGCCACCGGTTGTCTATTTACCAAAATATACGTATTTTTCTAATGTTCCACAGAGCATTAGGGATTGGGCTGACAATAATGTCTTATACGTAAGTAAAAATTTATTACACTTATTCTTCAACGACCCACAAGCTATATAGGACGTTCACTATATGCACTAAGAAACTATTGAGCATATTAAAAATAAAATAATTATAGAAACGGCAGATCTTGACGTGTTAAATATTTCAGGAATTGGAGATGAAGCCGGATCGCCGCTAAGCTTAATCTTTGAAGGATCGTCTAAATCTGGGAAGACTTCATGGGCAAGGAGTTTAGGAGGGTTTAACAGGGTTGTCCCCCCCCTCTCAATAGATATTTAATAATAAATTAAATATTTAATAAAAAAACAAAAATAAATAAATATCTTATTTATGCCTCGCAGAGTTTCATCCCCCGGAAGATTTAACAGAGTTCATTTTCCAACAGAGTTCATTTTCCAATGTAAATAGATATTTAACAAATTAAATAATTAAGAAGTTAAATAAAATAAAAAAATAACATCTTAATTTATGTCTCGTAGAGTTTCACCTCCCGGATGGTTTAACAGGGTTGATTCCCTCCTCAATAGATATTTAATAATAAATTAAATAAGTAATCAAAAATTAAAATATAACTAATATATTTATTTATGTCTCGCAGAGTTTCATACTCCGGAGGGTTTAACAGAGTACGGGAGCACCTCGTTTTCATTTGCTGAGAAGATTGGGAACAGGTGATGCCAACTGTACTCCACTACATACAGTAGGATATAATATTCCATAATATAATCATTACTCACTGGGACCCACCTACTTTATGACGTCACCCACGTGGCTGTTGTACGGAAGATTCTCGCTATAAATAGATATTTAATAATAAATTAAATAATTAAGAAATTAAATAAAATAAAATAAAATTGCATTTACATTTATGCCTCGCATAGTTTCATCCCCATGAGGGTTTAACAGGGTTGATTTTCCATTGTCTAGATAATTAATAATTTTAATAATAAAGAAATAAAATTTAATAATAATAATTAACATCTTTATCTATGCCTCGTAGAATTTTATTCCCCAGATGGTTTAACAGGGTTGGGTTTACTCTTAGTCTAAAGTCTTCTCACCAAGGGTAGGAAAATAGTGATTTTCGCACAACCCACCAAAGGAGCTACAGAGAGCTAAATGACTACATTTCATTAATGGCATTTTGGTAAATAGACAAATAATTGTTATTTTTTATTTTATTTGTTAATTATTTAATTTATTATTAAATATCAATTGAGGGGGGTATCAACTTTGTTAAACCCTCCGGGAGATGAAACTCTACGAGGCATAAATTAATGTGTAATTTTTTTATTTTATTAATTATTTAATTTATTATTAAATATCAATTGAAGGAATGAATCAATCTTGTTAAACCCTTAGGGGGATGAAACTCTACGAGGCATAAATTAATATATTAATTATTTTCATATTATTTTATTTTGTTATTATTTAATTTATTATTAAATATCTATTATGTGGAGGTCTGGCCATATTGTATGGAAGTTCTTCACATAGGGGTTTTGGCTTTACTGTATGGCTATCAACTGAGAAGAAAGAGAATGCTTTCTTATAAACTTTCCCGTAGGCGCATCCCTATAATTGTTAAGGGGGGAAAACCTAATATAATATCACAGGTTTTTTCCCTGCGCGCCGTTAGGCACACCACGTGTCCCGACAACTCATGTGGGTGACGTCATAAAGTAAGTGGGACCCACAGGGTAATGATTAAATATCTATTGTGGACGGCATTTCAACCCTGTTAAACACTCTTCTTTCAGCAATTAATTAATTTTATCCTGTCTTCACCGATTTTTAAATAATCAGGAAAGAAATTAGCAAATACAACTGCATGGACTTTCGTGCAAGTATCAACGACATACATGGACTCGTATTTCGTGTTTACGATTACCCTGTCTTTTAAAGACTCAAGTACACTATAATTAACATATTCTTGCTTATCACGCGGAATATCAAAGATTTCAAGATTTTTAATTTCTAAACTATACAAATAAAATATATTTTCGTATTTACCTCCCCTACTATAAAACCAACCTCCCATGACCCACAGGTGCTTGGAAAAAGTACTCTTCCCCTCTCCTCCATGTGGACCATAGACCCACATGATTGACCGGTCGTCTGGGATCACATCAAGACACTTTCTCTCTCCTCACTGTTTTCCTACCACAAGCCAGAGGCGGGTAATATTGGGACCAAAGGAGGAGTTGGCATAACGGAGTTGGTAAAGTGTCTATTTGAATTAAATGGGATCTTGTGGCCATATTGTATAGAAGTTTCTCACATATGCGTTTTTGATTTACTATATGGCTATTAACTGAGAAGAATGCGAATGAGAATGCTTTCTTATAAACTTCCCCGTAGGGGCATCCCTGTAATTGTTAAGGGGAGAAAACCTAATATTATATTACTGGTTTTTCCCTTGCGCGCCACGTGTCCCAATAACCCACATGGGCAATGTCATAAAGTAAGTTGGACCCACATGGTAATGATTATATTATGAAATATTATATTCCACTGTATGTAGTAGAGGACAGCTGGCACCGACAAAATATAAAAGCAAATAATAAAAAGTACACTACAATTTTAAGCGGGAAAAGTTTAGCCCATTTTAAAATCTGAAATTCAAATTGGAAGCTTCCTGAGTATGTTCTCCCTGTTGGTATAAAACCTTGTTTTGGCATTGACATTTTGAAGAGGAGAATATGCTCGTAAAGTGGGATATCTATCTTGGTGACTTTCTTTTATGGTATATTGCATTTGCTCTCCTCTTTTCTCTCTTGCTGCTGTTGCTTACATTGACATACAATGTTGTACTGCTTCGAAGATTATTCTATGAATTACGGTCAGTTCATTCAAATGTGTGTAGATCGTTATTTGACGTGGCAAGTAAGACAGTGGGAAGAGAGTCGACGGTTATTTCTGACGAAGTTTGTTCCAGCGTGCGAGGAAGAGAGGAAGTTAATATCAAAGCTAAGGTCTCTGAACAGAAGGATTAGCAGAGGTAAGAGGATTTCCAAATCTATTAGAATATCTTCTTTGGAGTCTTTCATTGAAAATGAACGGAGCATCAAGTAGTCCCTATCGTACCTCCTTTACTTATCGGAGAACAAGGAATCTAGGAGGCAGCGGATTTAAGCGTAACTACCATGGACGTTCTCCCTATCATCCTTATCCTGGACGCAAACGTTATGTGTAGAATATTCTGAGATATATTAAAAGGACGAAGAGGAGTGCCAAGAAAGTATAAATATATGATGAGCATATGAAGGACATATTATTTAATAATATAGGTGTTTTGAGGTTGCTTAATGGAATTGATTTAGGAAATAAGAGGTCTGATCGCCAATCAGATAAAATTGTTGTGAAGGGGATAAAAATTATTGGGAATGTATCTCTGGGGTCTGAGGCAAAGAAGACTGATGCTGTACAACATGTTCTATTGTTCATCGTAAGTGACAATGCCCCATCAGATGCTGTTCTGACACCGGACAAAATATATATTAGTGTTGGTGAGTGTAATCCAGAGACCTAGATAGTGGACCCTGATCAGTCCGATAGATTCTGGATGCTAAAGAAACTAAGGTATAAGCTTAACGGTGGAAAGGAGGATGAATATGTTTGGTATGGAATAGAATTTGTGGATCGCTTCTGTCTTCTTGATGTGTGGACAGATTATAAAGACACGTTATTAGGAAACGTGAGAAGTATTCAGAAGGGGGTAATGTCCTTAGTGGCTGCTACTCTTGGTGCAAAAGAGTGTAAATACACCTTAAGATGTCAAGTTTATTTTAAAACTGTTTAGTTTATTTATCTCAGGGGGTAAATTAATGCCTTTTTGTTGTATTTTAATATTCAGGTTAATGGATGTGGATGATATAAAAACTAGAGTTGTTGAAGGTATATCAGCTAGTGATTTCACTTCAATAGAACTTGCATTGTCAATTTTTTTTATCAATTGAGATTGAAATACCGTTACAAGAGTATTAAAGTGGATAAAATATTAATAAAGTATTCACCTTTATGTGCTCCCAATGCCAGTGGATTCGTCAGGGTAAATGTGTATGATTGGAGGTTAGATGGAAATGACAGTCTGCAGGCTTATTTTGTATTCCTTGTAGAATGTCAGTGTGAATTAATTTATTATGGAAATAGATATTGTTCTATTAATAACAAACAAGCCCCATGGGTGATCAAGTACCGCCTAGAAGAATCTAATATCAAAAGGGGTGTTACATATTGTAAAATGAAGGGATGTCTGTAGTATTCTACTAATGAGATGCTGAAAGATTCTGTAATGAGACCGCCGTCAATCAATGTGATGGGAAAAAAATACACTAGAGAACATGTTGATGTTTTGCACTGTGCCCCTAGTAGTGCTGTTCCAATCCTCACCCGGTTTAGTCTCTGTGTTTACCGGAAAGGAGGTCCAATCCGTTGATTGGAGGTTTTGGAGAATCTGAATCAGTTATTGATGAACGCATAGCTCGTCCCAAGATTAATATACGCAGAGGAGGAGTTGGCACAACGGAGTTGGATCCTAGACCGTCCGTTTCTGAAGTTTGAATTAGAAAAGATGAAGTGGAGAGAAGTGGTTCTGTTATCATGGACTCTCAAGAACTTTCTAATTTATTAAGAATTGTAATAATGACTGTTAAAAATAGTGATGAAAGTAGAGGTAATTACATAAGAGAATGGAAATGTTATAAGCAAATAAGATGTTTAAAATTTTCATTAGCGCATTTGATAATTCACAGTGTGCATTTAATAAAGTTTAATAGAAGTGGTCATTGATAAAGTCAAAGATTACATTAGAACTTTACTCTTAATTTAATATTTAACATATTAATTTATGCCTCACAGAGTTTTATCCCCCGGAGGATTTGACAGCGTTGTCCCCCCTCTCAATAGATATTTAATAATAAATTAAATAATTAATTAAAAAATTTTAAAAAAAAAGAAATAAATATCTTATTTATGCCTCACAGAGTTTCATCATCTGGAGGGTTTAACAGAATTCATTTTTCAATGTAAATAGATATTTAATAAATTAAATAATTAAGAAATTAAATAAAATAAAAAAATAACAAACTAATTTATGTCTCGTAGAGTTTCACCTCCTAGAGGATTTAACAGGGTTAATTCCCCCCTCAATAGATATTTAATAATAAATTAAATAAGTAATAAAAAAATAAAATATAACTAATATATTTATTTATGTCTCGCATAGTTTCATCTTCCGAAGGGTTTAACATGATTGATTTCCCCCATGAATAGATATTTTATAAATAAAATAATAAAAATAAAAATAAAAACAATTAACATAATTAATGTTAACGTACATATTATTCAACACTTATTTTGAATTTCAAGTTCACGTGGAGGAGAATTTCTTTCTATCCCATGTGGGAGGAATATAATATCCCCATGAATAGTATATCCCACTTTTAAGTTTTGAAATTCAAATGGGAATTTGAAGTGAATTAATATAATATATCCCACAGATGTATGTAGTGGAAGACAGCTGGCACGAACAAATTAAAAAACTATTAAATGAGATGTTGATAATGTTAATAATCAAATTTAACAATTAATAGTTAATAAAATTTAATAAATGAAGTTATGATGGGCTGGGCTTAACTGGAGGTGGTCTGGGCTTAATTGGAATATTCCTAGCTATGTCCTGTTGTCTGTTTGAATTAAATGGGATTATGTGGCCATATTGTACGGAAGTTTCTCACATTTGGGTTTTGGCTTTACTGTGTGGCTATCAACTGAGAAGAATGAGAATGAGAATGCTTTCTTATAAACTTTCCCGTAGTGGCATCCTTATAATTGTTAAGGAGGGAAAACCTAATCTAATATTACAAGCTTTTCCCTTGCGCGCCGTTAGGGGTGCCACGTGGCCCGACAACCCACGTGAGTGATGTAATAAAGTAAGTGGGTCCCACAAGATAATAATTATATTATGGAATATTATATCCCACTGTATGTAGTGGAGGACAGCTGGCATCGACAAGATTTAAAAGCAAATAGTAAAAATTACACTACAGTTTTAAGCGGGAAAAGTTCCGCCCATTTTAAAATTTGAAATTCAAATTGAAAGCTTCCTAAGTACGTTATCCCTGTTAGTATAAAACCTTGTTTTGGTAGAGACATTTTGAAGAGGAGAATATGCTCGTGAAGTGGGATATCTATCTTGGTGACTTTCTTTTATGGTATATTGCCTTTGTTATCCTCTTTTCTCTCTTACTGTTGTTGATTACATTGACATACAATGTTCTACTGCTTAGAAGATTATCCTGTGAATTACGGCCAGTTCATTCAAATGTGTGTAAATCGTTACTTGATGCGGCAAGTAAGACAGTAGGAATAGAACCGACGGTTAGTTCTGACGAAGTTTGTTCCAACGTGCAAGGAAGAGAGGGAGTTAATATCAAAGCTAAGGTCTCTGAATAGAAGGATTAGTAGAGGCAAGAAGATTTCCAAATCTTTTAGAATTTCCTCTTTGGAGTCTTTCATTAAAAATGGACGGAGAAACAAGTAGTCCCTATCGTACCCCCTTTGCTTATCAGAGAACGAGAAATCTGGGAGGCAGAGGATTTAACTGTAATTACCGTGGACGTTCTCCCTATCGTCCTTATCCTGGACGCAGATGTTATGTGCTGAATATTTCCAGATATATTAAAAGGACTAAGAGGAGTGCCAAGAAACTACAAATATATGATGAACAGATGAATGACATATTATTTAATAACAAAGGTGTGTCGAGGTTGGTAAATAGAATTGATTTGGAAAATAAGAGGTCCGATTGTCAATCAGATAAAATTGTTGTGAAGGGGATAAAAATTATTGGGAATGTATCTCTGGGGTCTTGGGCAAAGAAGACTGATGCTGTACAGCATGTCCTATTATTCATCGTAAGTGACAATGCCCCATCGATGCTGTTCTGACACTGGGCAAAATATTTATTGGTGTTGGTGAGGGTAATCCAGAGACCTAGATAGTGAACCCTGATCAATTCGATAGATTTCGGATGCTAAAGAAACTAAGGTATAAGTTTATCGGTGGAAATGAGGATGAATATGTTTGGCATGGAATAGAAGTTGTGGATCGCTTCTGTCCTGTTGATATGTGGTCAGATTATAAAGACACGTTGTTAGGAAATGGAAAGTATTCAGAAGGGGCAATGTACTTAGTGGCTACTACTCTTGGAAGAGTTGGATCTTTGGGATGACGTGTCTTACCCTTGGGCGTCCGGTCAACTAGTTCGAGGTTCATGTTAGAAAGGCGTTCGGACAATGTCCATTCTAGCGGGAAATCCAAACAAGTTACTTGAATTGATATGTCATTCCTAGAGATTCTCCTCGGTATGTAGATATGTGATGTGTGTTGATGTGATATAAATAGGTGTTGAGTAGTATGTAGTTTTAGAAGGATAAATTGAATTTAACCTAGTTGGGTGATGTGATATCCTTGTGGCAGGAGTTGTCCTCGAGGGACCATGACAAGTTGTGGTCAAGATTTTGGTATAGGTTGTGGATGTGTAAATTGGTGATTAGTGATTGTAGCGAGTGTGAGCTCGTGAGATGAGCATTCATTGTGTGGAGTGTGTTGCACCTATATGCGTTGAGGGTGACCATAGTTAGTAGCCCGTTGTGTTTCTATGTTACTAGTGGTTTGACGAATAGATATAGTAAAGTGTTCGAAACCTCTTGGAGGTTGGTTGTTGTAGTTGGGTATGAGATGCGATTTTGGGCGCGTTGAGGATTATGTACGTCATGAGCCGTGCTATGTCTTGAGTCGTACTTTGTCATGAGTCGTGTATCCCGACATTAGATATGAACGGGAGCATAATAGTCACCGTCCTGAGGTGGATTGGAAGGTCTGAGCTTAGACAATGTTTGAGAATATTTGTTTGCTTATGGGGTGTTGTTGGTGACCATTGTGGTACATGTGGTTTGAAGGTCTGTGTGATGACTCTTATGTTTATCACGTGGCGTGGTGCTCAGCCGTGTTCCTTGATAGAAGTTGGAAATAGTGTGAGGGATGAAGAGGTGGGTTAGAGGTGTTGTTGATAGGTGGGTTGCTGAGTGATATGCATGTACATATGATGGGGTATGCGCTGGAGGCAGCGCCGGAGACGGTTGTGATTTAATGTGCAATAGTTTAAAGGGTTATTTGGGAAGTTTCACGGAATAGGAGTTTGCGGTTTGAATTATTCTCATGGTTAGGAACCTATATGTAGTGCGAGATGTTTGGTAAGTGTAAGTGTGTGAGGCTAGTAGAGCCTGAGATGAATGCTATTAATATAGTTGAATTGGTTGCCTCAGGATGACATGTCGGTGAGGAAAAGTCCCTTGAGAGGGAGATGTTGGTGGTTTGTATGACCTGGTATAAGGCCTAGGGATGATGATGCTATTTGGCCTAGAATTAGGAGGTGAGATTTGTTTGATTTCTGTTGTGGGTAATCGTTTTCATGATTTGATAGTTGTGTGCCTGGAAGAAACTACGGTGTGAGTAGTTTCAGATTTTTTGCAAGACAACGTAATTGCTTTAGTGTTTCTCCCCTACAAGTGCTAGGTGCATGACATCTGAGAGCCCGTGGTAAGTGTTAACAGTGTGATTTATCTAGTCGCTTAGTTGATATGTCATGAATGTGATGTTCCTTGAAGGAGTAGAAGCTGTTTATGATTGAACTTGCAGTGTAGAGATGGTTATGTTTTCTTGTTCTTGGAAGTGAAATGTGGAGTGGTGGAATTCAACGCTATACCATAATAGTTTGAGTGGTCCAGAGTTAATGGGCAAAAGTCGTGTGTTCGAAGGGGTATGTAATCGTTTTTATGCACAGGTTACAGAATTATGAATGATATTCTTATAGTCATAAGGAGTTATGGGTAACTCTGGATGAAAGATTTCAGTTTCGTCCATTTTCGATAGAGTTCTTTACACTTCTTTTTGTGGGTGTGCTTGAGCGGTGAGTTCGAGGCAGTAATGTGGTTGTTGTTTACTCGTTGGGAGTCGTGTTAGCATAGCATAAGCTTGTTAGAAGAAGCATTGGGATAATGTGAATGAAAGGTGTTATTTTTTTGTTTTTTTTGGATACAGTGATGAGCTTATGGACATGTAAGACGCGTCACTGGAAGGTAAAGAAGTTAAGGGTAATCAAAGAGTATGAACGGGGTTTGAACCTGAGAACTGAGTGGGAAGAGTGGTATGATTGTTTTGATTGGGGTCGACAATATTTGTATGATGGTAGTTGATGGTGACGTAAGGACAGATGGATAATGTTTTCTTGAACGTATCTAGGTTGTGATAACATTAGGTGAGAACTTCTGGTCGACCTTTTCTTTTCTAGGGGCACAGAGGGAATTATCTTGTGGGCGGTTTTGTTTCGTAAGTTGTTTTGTCCTTGTTGGACGTAAAGGTTAATTCCTTAAGTGATTCCTGACTTGACTGATTACTGAAAGGAATCCCCATATATTCTATGTCTTGTTGTGAATTTTTAGATTGTTTCGTGTGAGCATGTACCTCTGCGATTGAATGATTATAGGATTGATTTTTCGTGGTTTCCTGGTGAAGAGGTGTTTATTCTACTCTATGAGTATAAGTGTTCGGGTTGTGTAGTTTAAGATATTGAGTTGATAAACATGGAGCGCTTGTCCATCATCCTAGCGGAAGAGTTAGTGTTGAAATCTAGAATGTATGTATGCGGAGATTAGATAAAGATTGCTTGGCAGATTGACAGATGCATGTAATGGGTATTCTAGTTTGTGCGAGAATCTTGATATCCTTGGTTCTTGTCAATAACCAATGAAATTTGTGCTGAACCTTTTGCGGCTGTGTTGATTCGTCTGGTATGGCTTTGGTAACCCATCATGAGTTTCAGTTTGTATTCTGTTGATGTGGGAGTTGCTCAATTTGTTCAAAATTGACGATAAGGTGCCCATTCGAGGTGGGGAGACAAGCTATGGAGAATAGAGTTGAGAGTATTAAGAAAATGTGATAAAGGTGTGAGTCATAAGAAATTTGGTATTGAAGAGCCATCATAAGTGTGACCGGTTTGAGTTAACATGTTTATCATATTTGGAACAAAATGATCTTATTTGTATCGATGAAGAATTTTCTTTTAAAGATGCTTAGGTTCGATTGATATGTAGCCTTGGTAATGTAATGTGATAATTTGGTGTTGATGTGTTGAAGAGATAAGTGTGTGAGCACAAGTGCTAGAAGAGTAAGAGAATGCTATGCGAATAGAGTAGTGTGGTTCTTTCATAGTAAATTGTGAGTGGATAGAATGTCCGGAGGATTTGCGTATAAGATAAAACTGTTCAACACAAGAGGCGGGTCTTGATTGGTTACATGATGAGAAAGATATAAATAGATTGAGTAGCATTGGTGAGTGATTAGAGAATCACGTGTTGGTACTATCAAATAGAGGATTGTTATATGTGTGATGTGGATACAGAAATAAGGTGTAAGCATACATACGGGTGTCGACGATTAGTGTAACTAGTAGTTGTCAGGAACTAAGCACCTGATTAAGTATGAGACGTTATGAATTTGAAAGACTAGTATGCGCAGTATGAATAGAGATAAACGCTGAATGGGATTCATTATAATCGGTTAGGGGTGAAATTTTGACTAAGAGTTAGTTGTTTAATAGTAAAATGTGGGCTTACGGATGTGCTTGATGATGTGGTGTGGGACGCGGTTAGATTTGGGTAGAAAAGAGTGTGCAAGTGGGAGATTGTGTCTATGTTGTGTTAATGACCCAAGTGATTCAGAAGGAGTTCGTGTGACTGTGGCGATCCGAATAGTTATGATGCTGGGGTGATAACCTCAATCGTTTGAAACCTTGAAAATTGCAATAATATGACACCTGGTGTTTTCGTGACTTAAGAAGTTGAAGTTTGTGGGCAAGGAAGCAGCGGAGGATTGACAGGGGGTGGAGGTTTACACCGGATGTTTTACATGTGCTCTTTAGAGTTGTGGATGATCTACGTGAATTTCTTTTTCTGCAATCGAATGTTCGTTGCTTCTGCTTGGGTATGAGCATCTCATCAGTATGAATGATAGTATTCCTGATATATGTGGGAGGCTGAAATGGTATCGAGTTTTGTAGTCGTTAGTTAACCACAAAGGCTTGAACAAGATGTGAAAGTGTGCAATATCGAAGTTTGGCGACGTGTGATGATCCTTATAAGAATAACCCACTGTGTGTATTTTGATATGAAAATGTGCTAGTTTGCGGCAGTTCGTACAAATTTGCAATCTTTACAAACATGTGTGGAATGTATTGAAACCAGTACGGATTGTGGATTAATTTTGTGCAATATGCGAAATCGTTTGGGTTGGTTGCACTGAGGTGGGTTGCGTTATAGTGCCTCGGTGACGTGAGTTGGATCTTGGTTCGACAACGTTAGAGCAACCCGTGTGTTAGAGGGACCATTTGTGTGAGGACAAGTGGCATGGATGTTGTTGATTATCAATGACCAGTCAGTTGATTCAAGTCCTAGTGTTGAATTTCGAGGAAGAAATTTCCTAAGTGGGAGAGGTTGTAGCGACTGGAACCTTTGATATTTTTGAAGCATTAATGAAAACGTATGTGTTATGTCTAGTGGGGATGTTTGGGAGAGCAAATCGTGCGTGAGAATTAATTTTTGGATTTCTATGTACTTGATGACAGTGGTTGAAGGTGAATATCTATAGGAGGACATCGTTGTGAGGCGTTTGACTTGTGCTTGGACTCGATTTTGACAGCTTTTGTTCAGGGTGTCTACCAGTGTTGACCGCTCGAGCGGTGGGGAGCCCGCTTGAGCGGACTGATGGCAGAGAGTTTCTGGGGTGTGACCGCTCAAGCAGACTATCACAGATCTAGTGTTTTTAAAAGGTCGCGTGGGGCTTTTTCCTTCCATTCTTTTCCCTTCTCTCACTCTCTATAGCACATGTGAGGCTAGGGTTTGTGATTGGAGAGTGCAGGGGTTCTCTTGATCGTTCTTGGGGCGATTTATTGGCTTCCTCTCAGTGGCTCAAGCATTAAAAGCCCGATCTTGGCATTGGAGATATTTTTCTCACCGTGCGATTGGAGATTCTCATGGATAGAGGTTGTTTGAAGCTTTATCTTGTGGATCCAGCTTCCCTAAGGTAGGATTTGAGACTTTCTTGGAATATTTTTGTGATATGTGTTGTGTTTTCCAATTTGTGAGCACAAAAGCATGAAATACATGCTTTCAAAGCCTTAAACTGAAATTTGATGAAAATGAGGGTTTAATTATGAATATATGAAGGATTTAACATGTTTTTATCTCGATAATGTTATTTATGGGGGTCGGATTGCAGAAATGAGAAATTGGGGTTTGGAATTTGAGCTAAAGTTAGGAAAATTTGGGGTTTTAGGTTTAAAGAACCAGTGTAATGAAATTGATGGGATTGTTGGTTAAATTGTTGGTTGTCATAACCTTTTGTGAGTTTAATTTCATAAATCTGCATGGCACACGTTGATGTCAAGAATAAATTATGGGTTTTTTTCATAAATTTGTGAATTTGAAACCATATGATGGTTAATTTGGGTTTAAACTCAAACAATGAAATGGTGAATAATGAAAACATGTAACGATGTGGGTTTGGCGAGAGGAACCTTTAAGGTTGGACTCGCGTGTGTATGTGATTTGGGTTTGGTGAGAGAAACCATTTGGGTTGGACTCACATGTGTGTGTTGTTCTATGATATGCTGAAAAAGGACCGATTTGTGGATCTATGGATCGTTTAAGGATGGACACGAGTGTTTCTCGATGAAAAACCAAAAAACTATCCAGATTGGGTTCTCTGCTCGCCGGCTAGCAACCGAGAAAGGACGTTAGACGTATTGGGATATAGCACGTTCCGTTACTTCATGGGGCCTATGTGGCCGGGATGCGTGTAATGTTACGGGAGTCTATACGCTCGTCCGACGCCAGTGCCTATGTTTTGAACCAAGAATTGGTAAAATGTGGAAAATGTCGACAAGTGTGTGTGTTGGCATGTATTGTTGTGTGCGTTGTAAATGATTAGGTTGGTAAAATCTTAATTGGGAAAATGAAACAAAACGGAAAAACGTGTTGGGTAATGGGAGATTATCACGCCCCAAAACCCGGGGGTCACGTGAAAATCCACCAAACATCCAATTTATATGAAAATATAGGTTTTCATAGTTTAAAATCCGCCTGTTAAAACCAATGGAATACCCAGTAGGGCATATCTCTCATAAATAAATGACAACAGTTTAACATGGGTACAATATATCGCCTTATGGCGTACAAAATCTGCCTTTAGGAACATGCATACCAAAAAGAAGAAAAACGATAAAAGTCTTCCGCCGCCACAAGCACCACCAAGCTACTCCTCATCCACATCATCACCTGAAAATGGTTTTACAGAAAATTTTCACCCGTAAGACGAAGCCCTATAGAAATAGATAAAAAGCTGTAAAGCAGGAATATGCAATCATATGGTGGGAGCGAACTCAACCATAAAACCAAAATAGGTTTTTCATCCAAAATTCTCAAGTTTTCCCATCAGACAACAAGAGCCTCCCAAAATAGTTTTATTTCATAAAACCATGTTTTCATCCTTCAAACCAATTATTACAAAAAACGCAAATAAACCACTGCAGTTAAGGAAAAACAGTAGTCAAAATATTATTTTCCTCGCAGAATGTGCCATCGCGGCATAGAAGATTATGATCCTATGTACCGACTCCATCACAAGGGGATAGAGCTAATAACTATAGACCCATGTCCAGTATCGAATCCCCATACATCATGGGACCAGTTAGATGCACACAAATTCTATACAGAGTACCACGATGAACCACTCTATTTACGGGTACGACCCCGAGGGAGCTGAGCACCCATCCGCCTCAATTTACGGGGACTAACCCGAAGGACCTGAGTACCTACGCTGTGCACGTTTCTAGACTTACACCGATGGCAACTCGTGGCAAATACATGTTATCCCGGTACATCTAGATAATCTTCTAAAAATATTTCTCAAACCGGTACATTATACATGTACATAGATCCATCCACCACAAGGAGATCAAACCAAAACATATTCAAAATGTTTTCCCCCAAAAGTAGTTATACAATGCATGTATAAGCATGAGATCCAATCCATGAAACCATTGAAATCAAACTAAAACAAGTAAAAACATACACATTTTATGAAACTATTTAGGAAAGCGAGACTCAATCCCAAGGGTTAGCTCCAAACCTCCAATAAACACGTTTTCCTCAAAGGTTTTTGTAAAAATCACATTTGCAAACCGTCCTTTCCTCATACAAACCATCCGAACCATCAAAACCAACACCAAACACTCACACAGAAATTCAGCCGACTGGCCCAAGCCCCTAGTCGACTGAAAATGTTACTGGAAAAGGAGGACCAAAATAGAAAGAATTTCAGTCGACTGACCCTCCACGTCCAGTCGACTGAACTCACCTAGAAAATGTTTTTGGGCTACGGATACACTAGTTTTTGCCTCCAAAACTCAAATCGAACCTCCAAACACCTATCAAACACTCATTTAACACCCTCAACGTCAACACACCCAAGCCTCGCATCACAACCTCGAAAAGAAACCCTCAAAACACACTTTCATCCACCGAAAATGCCGAAAAATAGTTTTAAATCAAAAACCATATCTAAAAAATAAAATCACATTTCATGCATTTTTAAATAGTGAAACAGTATAAGATTACATATGGTACCCTTATACAGCAATAGAATCTGAGATCTTACCTTGTTAGGTCAAAAACCCGATGCCTCGATCTATGTACAAATTCGAGTTTCGTCGAAATCAAATTCTGTCCAGATGGATGCGTAGACCACGATGCTAATATCATGGAACCACTGTTGGATCATTGAAAATCGAGCCCTGGGCCCCCGACAAGTTAGAGAGAAAATAGAAAAAAAATGCAGGAAACTTAGGAGTTAAGTTTTGAAAATATCTTTTGAAAATATCTAACCCCAGATAATCATAGGCCTCCATAATATTTATTTTTTAATTTTCAAAATTCGCACAGAAACTCTCTACAACCCCGGGAAGCACCCCTGCATGCTCAGATTAACTAAAACATGCATTGAAACGCATATATGTATATTAAAGCAAAAACGCGAAAGCGTGCCTAAAAACACGTAATATGCATGTAAATCAAAACTCAGGGTCTCACAACTCTCCCCCCTTAAGGAATTTTGGCCCCGAAATTCACTACAAGATCACGAGGTGAACAACTCAGGGTACCTCTCACGAACCCCGGACTCAAGATCCCAAGTCGCTTCCTCAATCCCGTGATGAAACCACTGAACTTTGACATAGGCAATCGTTCTCCCCCGTAACACCTGTTCCTTCGTATCCAAAATCATCACGGGACACTCCTCATACGTCACATTCTCATCAACTCGTAGTTCAGTCCAATCTAATACATGAGACGAATCCGGCTCGTACCTCTGAAGCATAGACACGTGAAAGACGTTGTGCACAGATGCTAACTGAGATGGCAAGGCCAGACGGTATGCTACCACCCCAATCCTTTCCAGGATCTCAAATGGTTCGATAAAACGTGGTGATAGCTTCCCGCTATGACCAAATCTCATCAACCCTCTACGTGGCGAGACCTTAAAAAACACATGATCTCCCACTGCAAACTCTAACGGTCTCCTTCTCTGATCAGCATAACTCTTCTGGCGCCTCTGAGCTGTCACCAGTCGTTGACGAATCAATGTAATCACCTTGGTCATTTCCCGCACTAGATCGGGTCCCAAAATAGCGGTCTCTCCCACCTCTGTCCAACACACAGGCGATCTACACGGCCTACCATATAGAGCCTCATACGGTACCATCCCGATACTAGACTGATAGCTGTTGTTGTATGCAAACTATGCTAATGATAGATGATCCTCCCAAGAACCCTGAAAATCAAGCACACAGGCTCTCAGTATTTCCTCTAAAATCTGAATGGTCCTCTCAGACTGACCGTCGGTCTGAGCAAGAAAAGCTGTACTAAAAGTCAAGCTCGTCCCCAAAGCCACCTGAAGACTCTACCAAAAGCACAATGTAAAGTGCGGGTCTCGATCAGAAACAATAGTCACTGGTACTCCGTGTAGTCAGATTATCTCCTAAATGTACAATCTGCTCAATCTGTCCACTGAGTCTCTCACTCGAATGGGAAGAAAATGTGCTGACTTCGTTAGCCTATCCACTACAAGCCAAACAACATCGTGTCCCCTCGGCGAGCGTGGGAGTCCCGATATAAAATTCATAGTGACATTCTCCCACTTCCACTCATAAACAAGCAACGGCTGCAACAATCCTATTGGTCTCTGGTGTTCCACCTTCACTTGCTGACAAGTAAAACAACAAGAAACGAATTGGATCACATCCCTCTTCATTTTCGTTGCCTGACGGCGTAGAACGTGATACATCTTTGTGCCTCCCGGATGCACTGCAAGACGTGAGCGATAAAACTCATGTAGCACCTCATCACGGAATGGCTCCAGCACAAGCAATCGCCCTAACAACCTCATACTCTGATCTGAACTCATCACCCATCTTGCTGTATCTGTCCCACTGGCAATGCGATCTCGTATCATCTGAGCCTCCTGATCGGTCCCTTAGGCTTCCAACACACGTGCAACTAAAGCGGGCTGTGAAGCAACTGCATATAAGGTTGCACCTCCCACTGTCTTCCCAAGACACAGATCAAACTCCCCAACATCCCCAAGCATGTCCCACTCTCGCATAGCCACTGAAGCTAATGAGCCGTGAGATCTCCTACTAAGTGCATCAGCTACGACGTTTTCCTTACCTGGATGGTACTACAAATTGAAGTCGTAGTCTTCCAACAACTCCATCCATCGTCGCTGGCAAAGATTTAAGTCCTTCTGTGAAAATAAGTACTTTAAGCTCTTGTGATCAGGGAAGACCACAAAATGCTCACCACAGAGATAGTGATGCCATGTCTTCAAGGCAAAGACCACAGCTGCCAACTCCAAATCATGTGTCGGATAGTTCCTCTCATGTGTCTTCAACTGTCGGGATCCATAAGCTACAACCTTACCCTCCTGCATCAGAACGCAATCCAAACCCTCATGTGAAGCATCGCAGTACACTGTGTAACCCAAACCTCGCTCAGGAATAGTCAACACGGGTACACTGGTCAATCTCCGCTTCAGCTCCTAGAAAGTTGACTCGCATGACTCGCTCTATACAAGCGTGACTCCCTTTCGCGTCAAACGCGTCATCGGTGCTGCAAGCCTAGAGAAGTCCTTCACAAACCGCCGGTAATAACCTGCAAGACCGAGAAAATTGCGTATCTCAAAAACATTCTTTGGTTGCTACCAATCCGTTACTACATCAGTCTTCGTCGAGTCCACTGATACTCCATCCTTTGACACCACGTGTCCAAGGAATCTCACCTCTGTCATCCAAAACTCGCACTTCTTGAACTTCACATACAAGCGATGTTCCCTCAGAAGCTGCAAAGTGACATGCAGATGCTCCTCGTGCATCTCCCTCGTTGGTGAATAGACAAGAATGTTATCCACGAACACAACCACAAAACTATCCAGATAAGGGTGGAAGAGACAGTTCTTCAGACCCATAAACGTAGCTGGCGCGTTCGTCAACCCGGACAGCATAACCAGGAACTCGTAGTGACCATAGCGAGTTCGAAAAGCGGTCTTCGCTATGTCCTCATCCCTAATCCTCAGTTGATGATACCCTAACCTCAAGTCAATCTTTGAAAAGTAACGGGACCCCCTCAACTGATCAAACAAGTTGTCAATCCTCGGCATTGGATACTTATTCTTCACCGTCACCTGGTTCACCTTCCTGTAATCTATACACAACTATAATGAACCATCCTTCTTCTTTGTAAAGAGAGCTGGAGCTCCCCACAGCGATGTACTGGGCCACACAAACCCCTTATCTAGCAACTCCTGCAACTGCACCTTGACTTCTTGCAACTCAGTCGGCGCAAAATGGTACGATGGCATAGAGATAGGAGCAGCTCCCGGAACAAGATCAATGGAGAACTCCACATCTCGGCTTGGTGGAAACTCAAACAAATCGTTTGGAAAGACATCCGAATAGTCGCACACCACAAGGGGTAACACTCCTCGAACCCCAACTGGTTCATCTAACCTGAGTGCAGAAAAGAGAAAACCCAAATCTCCTCAATCCAGGGTGACTCCTGGCATAGATGTTAAGCCCTCATCCCGATCACCCACAAAGTAAAAGCAGTCACCCTCCGGCGTACAGATCGACACTCTCCGTCGCTCACAATCTATAAAGGCACGGTAGGTAGTCAGCCAGTCCATCCCTAGGATGACATCAAACGTGGTCATGTCTAGAATGATAAAATCAAACTCTAAACAACGACCGGCGACCTCCAGCACATAGGATCTACAGACAAGGCTTAGCGTCACACTCCCACTAACTGGGGTCTCCACATACAAGGTGCTACCCAACCAGTCCATTTCCAACCCCAAAGTAGATACAAATGCAGATGATATAAATGAATGTGATGCTCCTGTGTTGATGAGAACACTGGTCCATGATCTAAAGACTGGAAGAGTACCTCTGATCATGGCTGGTGTAACAGCAACATCAGACGACGCTGGTGCTTTGGAAGCACTGTGATCAGCAAGAACATAAGCTCTGGCCTGCAGTAGTCTGGTCTATCCACCATAACTCTAAGTCGATGGCTACCTCACTGACTGCGCTGAAGTACCTCCCTCCGCAAACCTAGACGTCTGGGCCCTAGGCTATTGCGGAGCCTGTCGCCTCTCTATAGATGAAGGAACAGACACTCATGTCGTACTCTGAACATTCTCCTCTCTAGGACAGAGTCTACGGATATGCCCGGGCTGACCACACCCAAAATAGATAGGTGGGTCTCTTGCCTATGACTGAACGGGCGCTGAACTCTAAGACTGGCCTTTCTGCGGGCACTCAACTGAACGATGTCCTAACTGTCCCCAGAGATAACAAATCAACCCTCTATGCTCTGGCCTTCCTGTCGAGGCCACTGAAAGTGTAGGTGCAGACGACTGCGGCTGAGACGATCCTGTAAAATGGGAACTAGGTCCATACAACCTCTGGCGCTTGTTCCTGCGCCCCTGAAATTGTGTATCTCCACTGCCCTGTTGGCTCCCGCTCTCTTTAATCCTGCGGCTATCTGCCAACGAGTTCTCAACCCGGATAGAAGATTCCACCAGCTTGATGTACACCTCCATATCTAGAGCTGCAACCCTATCCTTGATAGCAGGCCGAAGTCCCCTCTTAAACCTTCGAGTGTGCAACTCCTCTGTAGATACCATCTCAAGTGCGAACCGTGACAGATTCGCGAACTTGGCCTCATACTGGACCACAGATAAATTCCCCTGAACAAGGGAGAGGAACTCCTCTCGGTAAGTATCCCTC
>JAOTRH010273262.1:0-39238 GCA_034768845.1 Heliamphora exappendiculata | reverse complement strand
CTCTCCCCCCACCGCTCCTCAACTCTTCTCTCTATGAAACCCAATCAACCTATCATAACGAACCTAACCTTCTCAATGAACAATGGCTTACATTGAAGAAGCGTCCAAGGATCAAGATATCAATCAATAAACATGTGTTTAATGTTTTTCCAAAACCCATTTCGAATTTTGTACTAGCAATGCAAGAGGGAGTTAGTTTTTGCAACAACTATGGCAGTGAAGTTCAATATCAGGTAACAGTCAATATCAAATTATCATTCAAAAATAAGAGAAGGAAAGAGAGAGGGAAGAGAGTAAAGAGAGGGGGGAAGATAGAGAACATCAGTATTTTATAGAACAATGAAGTTTCAAGCACATTCTATCATGTTACAGGCTTCAGATAACCTTACTAGATTGGGTGTAGGAGTACTAAAGAATGGAAAGTGGAGATTTGATACAGGTAGACTTGTCATGGAAATGTGATGAAAAAATAAAATATATAGGTGTTGGATCTATTATAGGACAATATTGCTGGATAAGACGTATTAGGGGTAAAAAGGTACAAGCACGGCTTTTGTTAACAGGGGTTACCCGACAAATCTAAGAAGAGATGTCATTGTTATTTCAGAAGTTTAAGGGGAGGTTCATGAAATTTCATGAACCTCAAAGGAGGTTAGTGTAATTTACCCATTTTGAATTTATAGACTATTTTTCTAAAAGTAAAACTAACCTTTATTAAGAAGCAAGGGGCCACCACCAATCCATACAAAGAGGATGTTTGTCAAAACTTCTTAAGGCAGCTTTTAGCTTTTTATTTCTGAAGTCTGTGCCAGTTTGTCACGACCTCTCTTTTCTACTTATGTGCCAAAAACCTTTTATTTTTGTGCTTTTATTTTTTGCTGTTCAATAATCAACCTTTATCAACACGTCAGGGTAGCCCCGCGGTTAAGTAGCAATGTAAGCAGTTCAGTTCGGTCAGGATTTAGAGAGAATCTCAAGCAAAACCAATCATGTTGGTTTTGCACTCTCACCAACCGAAACTGACCAAGCAATACCACTAACCAAAACAGACCATTTCATATTGTGCCGATTCAATTTGGATCAATGTTGTCAGTTTGGGATTACTGCATTTGGGTTGATGAAAATAGAATTCTCAAAAAGAAAGGTTGAGATTAGAGAGGGGAAGATCATGCATGATCCATCATAACCAGAAACATCCTACTCACAGCTTCCACATATGCTCATCCCTAACCGCTCTATTAATCATCCTACTCACAGCTTCCATGATCCATCATAACCACAAACAAAGATAAGGGCAAGGGACCCCTGCCTTAAACCCCTCAAACTCGCAAAAAACTCTTGGGAACACCATTAACTAGAATAGAGAACTTGACCGTAGACATGCAGAAATAGATCCACCAGACCTTCTATCTCCACGTACAACCAAAGGCCATCCTCCTCAAAATATAGAGGAGAAAATCCCAATTAACATGATCATATGCCTTCTTGAGATCCAACATTTAGATACTATCAGGCTCCTTTCTATAAACCCTGGAGTCAACACATTTATTACCAATCAAAACTACATCCAAAATCTGTTTACCCCCAACAAGGCATTTTGAGACTATGAAATGACCTTACCAGGCATCTCTCAAAGCCTTTGAGCAAACAACTTTGCAATCAATTTATAGCCAAAACCCATCAAGTTAAAAGGCCTAAAATCCTTAAGATCAACCACACCTCCTTTATTAGGTGCTAAAGAAATGAAGGAGGTATTAATGCTTCTTAGAACTCCCTTGAATCATGAAAACACAAAATAATAGCCATGGGGTTCCCCCTTAACAACACCCTACCACTTTTGGAAGCCAACTGACTAATAAGGAAGCCATCTGGACCTAGAGTCTTATCCCCATGAAGACACTTAACAGCCTCAACCACCTCCCTCAGCAAACAGCCTCTCAAACCTCAAATGATCATCCTAATCAATGAAAGCAAAATCAAGATTATCAAGAATCAATCTACACACCTCCTGCTCAGAATAGAAGCTCGGGTAGAAGCTGACTATACTAGTAGAAACCGTCCCCTCCATCTTCTCTACCCCATCAACAACCATGCTCGAAATATAGTTAGCTCTTCTACGTGCATTAGTCATCCGATGAAAGAACCAAGAATTATAATCCCTCTCTTTGAGCTAAGGGTAGCAATCCCAATGCCTCCAACTAATTTCTTCTAATAAAAAGTGTCTCCAACTGCTTCACCACCCTACGCACCTTTTCAGCATGAGACAAACCTTCTCTCGCCTACTTCACTCATCCAGTTATCTAATGTCCTCCAGTAATCTTCAGATTGTCACCTCTACCCTTCCCAGATCTTCTTTGTTCCACAATTCAGATTATCCTTCAACAATGTCAACTTCTTATCAAGGCAAAAACTCATACCACCATTCACATAATAACCATCCCACCATTGTTACACCCTCTCCACAAAACCCTCCTCACTAATCCACAAGTTCTCAAAAGTGGCTTCGATAAAGACCCTCACAATCGAGAAAGCTGGGCACATTATAAAAAATTAGCCTAGGAAGGCAAGTTTAGCATAAATTCGAAAAGTGCTTCCAATTTGGATTAATCAAAAATCTATCAATTTGGACATTGCGCGACTATTGCGCCCAGTGAACCTTCCACCTCCCTCAAAGGAAAATCAACGAAAGACTCCTCATAAATTAACTTCGAGAAGCCTCTCATAGGACTGCTAATAAAATAAACTGCCCGACCTATTATTAGGGAATCTGATTACATTAAAATCACCTCCCACACAGCAAGAAGAACTTTAAGAAGATGATTCAGAAGAAAGTTCCTTCCAGAGGCTCACCCTATCACCAAAATTTACAGACCGTAGACACCAAATAAGGCCCATGTGAAGCCATCCTCAACATTGCTGATAGGTAAGAGACTAAAAAGGAGCCAATACACACCTTCTTCAACAAAACCCTATAAAGGCTATAATCCCACATTAGTAGAATACCCTTATCGTGCACTGGGTCACCAAGCACGCCCACTTGACCCTCTAGCCACCCCCAAAGAGATTTCACCACTGCACCCGACATATTCTTCATCTTGGTCTCCTACACAACGCGTCAAGTCCCCTTTTCGCTTCCTCAAAACTCTGAATTGCGCTTCTTTTATTATGATCGTTCAAACCTCTCCCATTCCAAGAAATAATTCTAAGCTTCATAAGACTCAACAAGAGTAATGGTACCTCCACTGTTCCACCAAGAACCTTCATCGCCTCCTTCCTACTACTAGAAGCATAGTTGATACAACATTCCAAATTCTTCAACTTCCCCAACTAGGTATGAACAAGGACTTGGCCCCGCCTTCTTCACTTGCCCTTTGATCTAAGTCCTCCAAATCTTCTCAATATGTACAAAAGTTGGAGCACTTGGCCTTCATACCCTTCATAAGTTACGCCTAATTACCCCCCAACAAGCCCTTGATTTTTCTAAGGACCCAAGCAGACACTTCATCGCCTCGACCCAAGCAAACACTTTCGCCTGCCTCCAACTCATTATCCTAAATAAGATGAGACTGAAATAACTCAAGGCCACTCCCCTGACTAGATATGAACAAAGACTAGGCCCCGTCTTCTTCACTTTCCCTTTGATCTAAGTCCTCCCGTTCTTCTCAATATGTATAAAAGTCGCATCACTTGTCTTCATGAATCATAACCTTCATAAGTTACGCCTACTTGCTCCCTCATGTCCTTGATTTTTCGAAGGGCCCAACCAGACACTTCATCCTCTGCCTCTAACTCATTATCCTGAATAACATGAGACTGAAATAACTCAAGGCCACTCCCTTCATCAAGAGCAAACACAACAATGGGATTACATTCCCAAGGTCTATATTCCCCAAACCCCCTCCACCAACCCATCCTTAGCCCCCCCAACTCCATGCCTGACAATGGTACCAAGCCCATAGACCCAGACTCCCTCATCACCTCCCTCTAGTAACCCATTGTAGTAAACCCTAGATGGGTTGTAAGCCATCATGTTCAACTCACGAGGCCCATCCCCAACATGACCCGCAAATCCATCCCTAATCCTAGAGCCACCAGAAATCTCACCTGAGCCCGAGAACGCCTTCACAACCCCAGCTCACAAGACCCACACTCATCCATCATCTTCTTAGCATTAAAACTACCTATATCTAAGGATATTGATCATTATGTAACGAATCAATCAATACGTAATGGTTTTCGAAGATAAAGATTCGGTTACACAACAAAACATTAGTGATGCAAAAATTGTAGGCATATTGACCGATATAACGATTGTGTATTACATATCAGTACCATATTGGTACGCATCGACCGATACGCTTGTTACGAACATCATTACACAACAAGAACTTGAAGAAGAAAATTCTATCACACACTTTTTTCACATTTTCTTCTATTATACACCACCCTTTCGTGTGCTATTTTTTTTCTTTTTGTTGATTTCCTCTTTCAAAAGAAAATCCTTCCTTTTTGTTTATTTCTAATGTCTGTTGTTATGGTACTTATATCATTACAACAACAAATATTTGGTTTAATTTACTTTATAATCATGAGTCACTTATTTTGATAGTATTTTTTATATCCTAAGTAGTGATATTTTTATACCATACAAACATAGCAATGGAGGAGAGTTCAACTCTAATGCTTCGTGGAAGTATTTCATAGACCATGGAATTAATCATCAATCAGACCACATTTTATTTGTCTTAAAACTAGTACAAGATTCGGAGTTCGTTTGGCAATCGTCTTTAAGCCGACTTTTTGGCTTTAAGCCATTTCAAATCAAAAAGCCAAAAAGTTCGTTTAGTTGGGACATGCGTAGCTTTTAAGCCAAAGGCTTAAAGTGGTTTTAAGCCAAAAGGAAAAAAGCTTTGCTTAAAGTTGTTATAATTTTTTAAAATTTATTTTTAGATAATTTTATATTCAATATAGATCTTGTTTAATAGATTTTGACAAGTAGATTTTAAATATATAATTTTTATAAAAAATGAATACGTATAAAAAAAGTTATGATATCTTTAAAAAAATAAAATAAATTATGTAAAAACAAAAAAGGCTAAAAACATTTGAGTTAAAAAATAAGGCTTTTTGACTTTTTGGACTTTTAAGCAAAAAGGAAAAAAGCCAATTTTAAGTCGGTTACCAAATGATGGCTTGATATTGGTTTACAAAATAAGTTTTAGATGTCAAAATATTATTTTTCAATTAGTATATTTTGGGTGTAAAAATATTGATTAAAAATCAATACAAACATTCTAGTTGTTATAAATAAAGTTATAATATACTTATCAAAAAAAATATAAAATTATAATATGTTTATCAATGAGTTTTATGACATTTGCTAGTGCTTGAAAAAGATCACGAGCGCGGTTTTTGATTCCTATTATACATTAATTGATGCTTTCAATACCTATTACATGCAATTGCAACCGTTAGGTTAGCAGATGCCTCACTTCAAAACCATGCCTACAACCCTCCCATCCTTTACCAAATCATTTGCGGCATCGTCACAACCCAAAACAAAACCTGACAAAATTACTGCAAGTTCGAAGAGAGGGGCCAAAGGAAAGCATACCTAGCCTTCAGTTTGACAAGGAAAGATACCGGGCCAAACCTATTGGCTAACGGCGGTTGTTGTCACCTAGATCACCACCATCAATACCGACTGTCACCACGTGGGTCAATGGCCACACATAGCTTCGAGACGAAAGGCTTGCTTCCCCTGATCCACACAAAGCCACAAACACTGCTTAGCCACCAGACAAAGACGCTAAAGCCCCCACACAATCCCAACTTCCAAGGAATGATGGGATCCCATCTTCCCAAACCTTTTTACCTTAAGGCCTGAAAAGTTGGGTTGGACCGCCTTTGAACTCCTCCACAAGTCCATCTCCAACCTAGGCTTCTCTCTGGCATTAAAATGTTTGAGCTTCCTACTCTTAGGTTCACTGCCCAATAATAACAGCTCAGATTTGACAAAGTTGAAGCAACGCGAAGAATAGCTTTGCCCCAAGTTGCAAAGCTGAGGACACACAACTGCTACATACCCCTACCACTGGGCCCTCCTCTCATTCTTAATTCGATAACCTCCTCACATCTTCTCCCACGTTGGTCCTTTGTTTGCAACCCCCCCCCCCCCCCCCTAGACACCACGTGTCACCTTCTTCTCCAACAGCAACCCTATAAGCTCTCGTGTGCTACATGTAAAATACCAGCGGTAATCAATCCACGGAACCATCTAAACCCATACACGAACACCATAACAATATGCACCCTAGCCCACTTTGACCCCAGTAAAGATATCTTTCTCCATACCTTCGATTTTAATCTAAGCCCCACCTAATATGGCATCTAGACATCGTATCACTATCAACTTGAATGGAGTCAACGCAAAGGTAGCCACTTGTTCTGAATACCTGCAAGTTGCACAAATGAACCAAAAGAGCAATGACCCATATCCAACACTCCTGAGGCCCCAAACCCAATTTATAGTAGAAGCCGAATGTCGGCCACCAATCCAAGGTCAGTTGCTCTCTGCCGGACTCCTATATCCCATCCAAGATGCGTGAGGACTCCTTAGAAGGGAACACAAATAGGTAAAAAGCCCCCCCTCCATCCAATAACTCGACAACAATTGGTGGGCAATCAAATCGCAAAAAGTCACAAAACCCTCAAATTACCTCAATATTTTGTCGAAGTCTCCTAAGACGAAGAAGCAAACGAGCCGACGACTTAAGACACTCCTCTCTCCTCTTTAAGCAATTCATCAAAGTCAGAGAAGACAATCGACAACCATCAGGAATGCTAATTTTGTTTTCTGAACTATGCATGTATTCTTTGTTTCTTTTTTCCCTTTTTTCCCTTCTCTTAATCTCTTAGAATTCTCATTCTTTTTCTCTTTTGGTAAAACTATGGTGAAACCTTAACGTGCTTTCACTTTGTTCTCTCTCTCTTTCATCTAAATTCTCCTCTGTTTTTTCCTTGAGTTTTCCTTCGTTAATTGCTTAATACTCATTAATCATTGCTATCGATGTTTTTGCCCCCAAGTAGATGTCAAGAAATAATAGTAGAAAAGAGTATGCATACGTGGTAGATTCGCAAAACATAAACAAATATAAGTGCAATTTTTTTGACAAAATGTCCAAGGCGGGGTTTTATCGAGTAAAGCAACATTTTACGAGAGGTTATACAAATGTAAGGCTTGTCCAAAATATCCATCCGAAGTAAGAAAATATTTATGAATATTTATCAAAAAGAAAGAGAAGAACAAATGCACGGTTACCCGACTTTAATGAGATGGACAATGATTTGAAGAAAAAGAAAATGAAGTTGCAAAGATTGATCCGCATGGTAAATCAATTGGGATCATTCAAGACTCTATTTCCTTTCCACCTAACCCAAAGAAGCCAAAACTAAAGGTTCAATTGATGTATTCTTTACACCAAATCCTGATGTAGTGGTACGATCAAAAATACGATCAAAAAGAGCAAGGAAAACAAACTAAAAATTGATGTCGGTGACTTATAAGAAAGAATTAAGGGAGCGGGCAGTTACAAGATTCACAAGGTGAATGTGTGACGATAGTATTGCTTTTAATGCGGCGAACCACCCAAGATTTGGAGCAACAATATAAGCTACTAGGCAATATGGTTGTCATGAATGATGAAACCATCAAGTTACTATGAAGTACAGGTCATCTATCTCACGAAAGAGTTGTATCATGCGGATGAGTTGATGAATGATCACAAAGAGAATTGGATGAAATATGGATGCTAGATAATGGTTGACCGGTAGACTAAAAGGAAGGAAGGACCTTGATCAATTTTCTATTAAACTAAGAAGACCCATATTTAATAAGTTGATTGATGCTTCAAGCTATTATAAGGATGTGCAAAAAATATTTGAACTATTTGACAAGTTAGTGAAACACATTGGTGAAGCTAATGTGATCCAATTGTAACAAATAATGCCTCATCCAATCTATTAGCTAGTAAGAATCTTTTCTCCAACTTGACTTAAAATTGAAAATTTCAATTAGTAACGTAATATTTACCATAGTTGTCAAACTCATGCGATACACAATACGTATGACACTGTGTATCGAGCTGGAGGGTTTTCAAGTTGTATCGTATAGATGTATCAAACTATACAGAAAATCAATTGATATGAACAAAGTACCGTTTGAGACGTTGTGATTCACCATTTTGTTCAAACCGGTGATACATACAAATGACATGCGTAGTGTGGCGACAGACCCGATTCAAAAAAGCTCTACTTATATTTATTTTTTTGCATTTTTTTCTTGCAATCAGTAGTTGTATATGCAAATCAATTGTTTGTGTTCGGGATCTACATGGGTATTGTTCGATTTAACATGATTTTTGATTCGCAAGCTGTCAGCGGCATTGCTAAATGGGCAGACTGAAAATAACTCAAAATCTGCAAAATTTCTAGTCTTTTGCATTGATTAGTACATTTTGAGGCTCGATTTAGTTCTTACAATATGTTTTGGAGATTGTTTTGATGTATTTTGAATGTATCGAGTGGTATTTTGTGTCGACCCAAAAGCTATGGCCCATTTTTTCTTCACCCAAATCTGCAATCTGTTTTGTGTTCTTTTCTTCCTTTTTTACTAGTATAGTTGTCGAGCTGTCATTCCCTTATTTGCAATAATGTTTCAAGACTCAAAAGTTACCCCACTTTACCAATATTATATAAAGCAATCCACTAGGGTTTTTCTCTACTTTACCCCACTTTACTGTTGCGAGTTTTGCAACAATACACTCCTGTGGGCTGCGGCTTATTCTTCTATTCTTCAAGTGGTCTCCACTGTTTATTTGGATTCTAGCAAACGAGGTAACCTCACCCACCATTTATTCCTTATTTATCTTGGGTTTTTGACATTAATGGCTGACAAAGGACAAAATAAAAGAGGGAATGACATCGCAGGGACCATTGCACGCGTATTTCAGAAAGTAAGAATGGAAGATTAAAATTGAAGTGTAATTATTGTTCTAATGAGAATTGGTGTGGTGTTATTCAACTTAAGCATCACTTTGCCCAAACTCATAAAGATGTTGCGCCTTGTCAAAAAGTTTTGGATGAAGTTCGGGATATATTTAAAAAGATTTTGAATAAATTGAAGAAGAAAAACTGTGATGTCGATATTTGTGAAGAGGTAGAATGCTTTTGGATACAAAATATTCAGCAAAAGGGAACTATGTATGCCTTCTTGAAAGGGAAAGGAAAGGAGAAGCAAATCACCTTAAACGCGAAGGTGAAGGTCCGTGAGGGAGTATGTTCTAATATTTGTAGATTTTTTTTATGCTCATGTTATACCACTTCATATAGTTAAAAGTTCATTGTTTCATAAGATGATGGATTCAGTTGCTAATTATGGTAAAGGATTAAAGCTTCCATCTTATCATGAGGTTAGGGTCACTTACTTGAAAAAAGAGATTAATTATGTTCATACAACTTTAGATAAATATAGACTTCAATGGAAAAGGAGTGGGTCTATTTTGATGTCAGATGGATGGAATGATGGAAGAGGGTAGTCTATTACAAATATTCTTGTAAACAGTCCCATGGGAACTGTTTTTCTTAAATCTGTGGACACTTCCTCAATTGCAAAAGGTGCTAAAAATTTGTTTAAGTTACTTGATTCTTTAGTGGATGAAATTGAGCAGGAGAATGCAGTGCAAGTGGTAACGAATAGTGCCTCAACTTATATTTCTGTTGGTGAGAAGCTTATGGAGAAGATTTGTTTTAGTCACCATGTGCTGCCCATTGTATAGATTTGATGTTAAGTGACATAGGAGATTCAGTGCACAAAAACACAATAAGCAAAGCAAGAAAATTTGCAGTATATATCTATCGACATTCTTAGGTGCTTAATTTGATGAGAAAGTATACCAAGAATAGGGAATTGGCATCACCAGGGGTAACAAGATTGGACACATTCTACACTACATTAAAGAGTATATTGGACCAAAAGATTGGACTTAGGGCTATGTTTGTCTCCAAAGAATGTGCTAAGAGCTCTTATGCAAAAAGAATGACGCAATCAAAGCATTTTGGCAATCCATCAAGTTTTGCTTGAAAAGTGTCCTGCCTTTGGTGAAGGTTTAAGACTCATGGATGGTGATGCAAAGGCGGCAATGGGATACATTTATGAAGCCATGGATAGAGAAAAAGAGCAAATTGAGAAAACTTTCAATTATGTGAAGGGCAAATATGCAGTTATATGGAAGACTAAGTATAACCCGTGTCTAAAAGCACTACTACTATTTTTTTTTAAATCATTCAGTAGCTTGCAATGACAACTGAAGTTATAAATGATAAAAAAATGTAAAAAAATAATAGTGGCAGATCTATAGATTGTTCAAATACTTAAATTAAATAATAACAAATCAATTAAAAAATATATAATTATCATATCATAATTAGTAGTTATACTTGAATTAAATAATAACCGATCAAAAAGACAAAAATCTCAATAAATTTTATCTCACCGTTTGATTGTTTAGAGAGAATATGAACCCTTAAATCAATAGATACATGTCACATCAACCATTATAACTTGTTATATAGATTATTGACACTCGTTGGGATTTGCGACATCATAGGCCACTTCATGCGGCGGCTTATTATCTTAATCCCAAGTAAGTTTTTATTTTTATACTGATTGAATTTTATTTGTTAGTGTTATTAAGTGTCCTAAAAAATTATTTTTGGTAATTTCATTTTCAGATTTCACTATGATTCCAAATTTGATCCAAATATGGAAGTGAACATGGATTATATAAAACCATTGAAAGGATGTGTCCATCCATTCAAGAAAGGATTAAGATTGATGCACAAAAAGATAAGTTTCACAAGGCTGAGGGAATGTTTGGCATGAGCACGGCTATTATTACAAGAGACATGAAGCATCCAGGTATATCTTACTAAACAAAATTAAAAAAATATTGTGATGTTATATTCTTTTATTATTGAAGTTTAAACCATTTATTGCTCAGCATTGTGGTGGGTGAGTTATGGAGGTGATTGCAAAGAGGTTCAAAGACCAGCTATACGGGCGCTAAGTCTTACTTGTAGTGCCACTGGATGCAAAAGAAATTGAAATACTTTTGATCACATGAATTCTTTAAAAATAAAAAAAGAAGAAAAAAAGAAAAGAGAAACCGTTTAGAGCAACAAATAGCGAATGCACTAGTATTTGTAAAGTACAACATCAATTTAGACTTAAGACACTTGAAGAGACAAGAAAATGGTAACTCTTATGATGAATCCGATGATGAATGGATTACCGAAAAAGGAGACTCATGCCTACCCAAAGATAATTTATGAATGGATATTCACAAATGTTTTCAAGTTAGTGAAGGGGGGTGACGTACTTCAAAAAGAACACAAGGTATAAACTATGTGATTGTTTTAAAAAAACATATTTTTCATTACAAATTATATTTTTCTACATAAATTTTCTAACAATGTTTTTCATTATAATATAGGTCTAAGAAACTTAAATGTTGTGAAGAAAGGCAAGAAGAAAGTTGTTGAAGAAGATGAGGAAGAGAATCAAGAGATTGAAATGATTAAAGTTGATGATCAAGAGGAAAACAATGGCAATGATGACATAGTGGAGAACGAAGATGATGATGATTTGGATGTCAACCTTGAAGATGATAATGAATGAAGGATGAGGACTTTTGTTTACACAAATTAGCATTTTTTGTTATATTTCATTTAGTTAAAACCTTATAATTTTTTGTTATTGAACTTGAACTACATGCTTATGTGTTTGCCTTTGTTGGAATGTTTGATTGTAAATCGTTTGAACTATCTTTTATTGTAGTAGACTATATATTTTTGTTCCATTTTTGCAACATTGTTTAACATGTCTTATAACCTTTGTTTCTATTTATTGTTAAATATTTATTTTAAAAAAATTACAATACACGATACGTAGAAATAGAAAAACAATTCCGATTCAAGAGTTGGCAACTATGGTAATTACTACGCCGTACTAATTGTGAACTTTTAGCAAGAAAGTTTTGGAAGCAAATTTAACACATCTCTATTGGACACCATGTGCTACCCATTTTATTAAGTTGATGTTAGAAGATATTTTCAATATACCACAACTTAAGACGGTTTCTAAAGGGGCTATTGCAGTGCGCAATTATATTTATAACTAGGGAGGAGTACTTATTATGATGAGGCATTTTACACAGCATAAGAACAATTTGAGGAAGATGTTCACTTCAAGAGAAATGGACAAAAGGCAAATGGTTAAGGAGCAACATGATAAAAAAAAGTAGCACAATATATGTTTGACACTCTATAATGGTGGCGTGGAACGACAGATCATAGACAAAGAATCAAATGAAGATGATGAGCTTGAGTTTGATGATAATAATTTGACCGGGGGGGGGGGGATGTTTCAAAACTTCGGGAGCCGAAAAAAGCAGCAAAAGAACTAAAGTAACAACATAAGAGCACCAACAAAGGGTTCTACATCAAGCCCACTTCAATTGCAAGATGAAGAAGTAGCATATTCTGAAATAGAAGAGAAAGATGTGGCAAGGATAAAAATCGAATGAGTAAAAAAAAGATATTGATTTGCTTGTTGTTGATGTTGAGAATAAATGCTATGTCCTACTTAAGATAAATGCATGCTAAAATGAGTTATTTGTTATTGTAATTAACCTTTCATTTTTATTGAATTTTGATATTTGTGTTTTGTTGAATTTTATTATTTAATATAAGATTTCCAAAGGCAGTAGCGGTGGCCGTAATGGTGACGGTGGCTCTAATGTAGTTTGTGTTGTAACGGCCATAGCCGACAAAAGCGATAACCAGAATCATGATTTTTAAAAAATTTTGCACAACTCAATAAAATGTAGCCAATGCGCCAATTTTTGTTCCAAAATCATATTTATTAGAGTTCCAAATAATTTTGATGAACTTGTTTAGTTTCTAAATATGATCTAGCATATGTCCTAATGGATACTTAATTTTAATTAGGTAGTATAGTAAATAGTTTTTCCTGTTTTTTATTTTATAATTAATGAATTTAGGAGTTATAATATAAAACAAATAAACAAGCCAATATAAATTCATAAATCGTGAGGTTCATGTCGCAAAGGAAAAGAAATTAAAATTTACAAGCAAAACTTCAAATAGATTAAAGCAAAAAAAAAAAATCTTTTAGATTTTTTTATAAAGGAAAAAAATAAATAATACAACATAAAATACGCAAATCTAACCTAAAAACATCAAGATCTAAACATTTTAAACAAAATTAGCATAGATCTTGAATAAATATTTATAAAAAAAATAAAAAACATTCACGTATTGAAGGGCCGTGACGACCTATTACGGCTCTATTAAGACTGTTACATGAGGACATAACGGCCGTTACATAAGAGATTCTTTATCACACTGAAAAATCAGCAATAAAAGGTAACAGAGGACGCTGAAACCATTATGTAACATAAAGGCCGATTTTTATTTTTTTTTATGGTTTTTCTCAACAAAATGCGATTCGCTTCAATGAAGCTCGCGCCTCCTGCCTAGGCTCCAAGATACTTTGACTCCTTGGTACGCCTATCGCCTTTAATAACTATGCATTCAATGTTGTTGGTCTTCAAGTCATAAGTAATATCAATTATGGAAAAATTAATCTAAAATACAAGGTGGGTGCGAACAAGTGCAGGCGTTTCAAATTATTTGAGCAACGGAACTCAAAGATGATTTTTTTCAAGATGAGGATGATGTTGACATGATTTTTAAGAGTTATATATTTTTCCGTGTTTTGAAATTTGCAGTTCACTAGAAATATTGTGAATTGGTATAGAAAAGCTTAGAATAATAAGGTTTCCCATTTTGTTATCTTTTTGTTCTACAAGAATTAGAATTAGCTCCTATTTATTTTATTTTCCTCCGAGTATTCCTAAGATTGTTCGAATTAGGATTTTTCTCGTTATAAATAAGCATGTAAGCATGTTGAAAATTCAATTGTTGATTGGTTCTCAATAATATGTTAGAGAAGAATTCTCCACAGCACTTGTTTCATGATTGTTCTTGTGGTTCTATTCTCTTCTTTACTTGTTTCCATGCACTATCTTTTAATTCACTAGGAAAAATCCCATATACCCCTAATGTTACTACCATATAATTATCTCAATCTGATTGCTTGCTAGAAAATACAGTACTACAACTCCCCAAAATAAACCAAAGATATGGGCTCTCCAATACTGTTGAAAAGGATTAGTAAACAATGTGGATGGCAAGTTTTCTGCCTTTCTCTATTTACTACTCCAGTTTCTATTGGAAGGTGTGCCAATTCTTCTTCCTATAAAACCATTCATTCTCACAAGTTGAAAGAGTTTTTGTCGAAATCTAACAAACTCAAATGGTCATGCTTTAGGGTTATGCCTTCTTTAACTTGTGGATCACTTTTTTTAATGACATCAGTAAGTAAGTTGCACAGATACTAGGACATTAGACCTACTACTCTATCATAGTTCTGGTCAAGACTTCCAATTAGAGAAAAGGAAGTAGGAAGATGAATTTTGCTTTTCTCATCCATATCTTATGGGAGAAATTTTTAAAAATTACTTATTGGCCAAGACAAGCTCAGGGTAATGTGTGAAGTTACTTTGTATAGGTTGAAGGGTTCTCTTCTCATGTGGCTGTATAGTTGATTAGCTGAAACATATTCTTTTTCTAGCCTTGAGGCTGTACTTTTATAGAATCCTTACCTGTGGAGTAGTGCTTTTTGTAGAGGCTTTTGAGGTGATCCTTGTCCCGTTGAGGAGATCCTGCAGTAACAATTTTTGTATACGGGTATAGTTGAACTCTATGCTTACGATATGCATATGACTTCCCTTTTAGATTAACTTCAAATCACATCAGTTTTGAGGCAGAAAGTTTTCTAGGCCTCGTGATCGCCCTATTGAACCGACTAACTAACCCATCCCAAATTCGTTACCAAATTCAACAATCACAATTTGATGGAAAGTATTGCAATAAAAAAATACCCGTATATCAACTACGCAAAATTTGATTGCGGACAAAAGAAAATAGTTCAGGTTTCAAACTAAAAAGAGGGGAGAGGCGTTTGAGCCGGGAAACAGAAGGAGAGACCCAGAACATTTTTACACACACGCGCACGCACGCACGTACGAATACAGAGAAGAAATACACAGTTCGGACAAATCAAGGGTGTGGGTGGATACCAGATGTCTTCAGGGAAACCGTATTTGATAAGCTCCTCGTTCTCGTGCTTGTCGAGGCCCATGAAGATGGTGTAGTCGCCGGCCTCGGGTCGTGCTTTGATGTAGAACACCATTGTCTCCCTTCGTGTGACCAGACGATGATGCTCTCTTCCTGGTCTAGGGTTTCGAGACGAGGATGGGTAAACGATTCTATCACCAGTTATATAAAAAGAAAGGCCTTTTTTACAGAATAATTAGTTTGAGTCAATTTTTTAAAAATTATAATTTCATCAATATTTTACTCTTTCTTTTTTTTTTTGGTTATATATATTTTGTGCGCAAACTTGCCACCGAGATCACAAACTTTCAATTATATAATCAATATTAAATATTATATATTATAGTAAACGTTGTTAGCTTTTTAAATTTTAAATTTTATTTTTTTGAAAATTTGATGTCATTTAAATATTTAACTTTAATTAGTACTATATGTAAAAAAAATACTAAGATAGTGTTTGATAAAACTAAATTCTAAAACATAAAAATTAAAAATTAAGTGCTAAAAACTGAGAGTTGAATTGCTTAAATTAAAAAACTGTTTGATAAAATGTTTAACTTGTATATTAAAATTAGTTATTTGACCTGCACAAGAAATTTGTATTTAGAATTTATTATTTTTCATATTTTTAAAAAAAAAATTATATTATGATGGTAGTGGTTGTGTTATAGTAGGAGAATGGTAGAAATGGTGACATGGTGGTAGTGGTGGTGGTAGTATGGTGAGAGTGGAGGTAATGACGTGGTGGTGGTAGTAAAATGGTAAAGTTAGGGGTAATGGCCACGGTGATAAATGTGATTGTAATATTACGGTGATAACAGTAACATTAGGTGATGACATAGTAATAGATGTATGGTGGTAGGGATGGAAATATGATGGCAACCACTGTGATAGCGTGGTTATATTAGTCGTAGTAGGAATGGTGGAGGTTGGGGTGGCAGCGACAGTATTGAAAGTAGTTGTGACATTATGCTACTGACAATAACTTATGGGTGGTGTATAGCGTAGTAGTGATTGTATGATGGTGGAGAAAAAGCTATGGCGGTGACAATAGTGGTGGCAGGGTTATGACAATCGTGTTGGTTGTAGGATCATGGTGGTGGATGGTGGAGGCATAATGGGCTTGGCGGTGATAGGGGGTGGCAATGGTGGTGGTTGTGGTATGGTGATGGTTGTTATTGTGGTGATATGATGGCAGTGGAGCCGTGATATGGTGGTGATGGGGGTGAGGTGGTAGCATGGCGGTGGGCATGATGGTGGTAGTGGTGGTGGCGATGGCATGATAGCCGTAGTAGTGGTGGCAACAGCGACGGGGGTTATGGTGGTGGTGGTGGTATAATAGGGGTGGTGGCATGATAGTGGTAGGAGAATGGAAGCAAGGTGGTGGTGGTGGAGTGGTTCGAGCATTGGGATAGTGCATGAGGGTGGGAGTGGAATGGGAATAGCAGTACTGATGGAATTATAATGGTGTACGTTAATTTATGTATTAGTAAATATAAATTCAATTAGAATTAAGTAAAAGAATTGCAATTTAAAATTATTTAAATATTTAGCCTATATTTCAAGAGGCAATTAAAATTTTAAGCGATATATATTTTAGTTATCAAACAAATTTAATTTATTTTCACTTAATAGTATTAAGTGCTGAATTGTGTTATCAAACAACCCGTTAGTATTCTTTACTATTTTTGTATAGTCAAACTTAAATGTTATTTATTTATTTTTAAAATTTTACATGATTTGTAAGGTGCCGTTTGATAACGTTTATATTTTTTATTTTTTATTTTTGTTTTTAAATTTTTCGTAAACTGTAAACGAAAACATATTTGGTAGTTATTTTTATTTTAAAAAAACTGTAAACAAATTTCAAAATTTATAAAATTTTACGAAACAGAAAAAATATATTTTCACTTATTTTGTAAATAAATTTGATTGAATTCATCCGTAATCTCTAATTATTACTTTTCAAATATTTATGTTACTAAATATATTTTTATTTTTGTTTTTTTATAAACATAAACAAAAACATGTTTTTTGTTTTTTGTAAACAAAAAATAGAAAATTGTAAACGTTACCAAATGAGTCCTAAGTGTTTTGTCAAAAAAAAAAAGAAAATAAATAAAAGGTGTTATTCCTTTTCTTTATTTTGTGGGTCAATTATTCTTTTTTATTTTCCTTATTTTGTGGGTCAATTATTCTTTTTTCTTTTCCAGAGAGTGAGACTATTCCTACTTAGGTTGCATTGTTGGTTAACAAAAGACATTTCGCTAAGTAAATAAAAAGCCATATTCCTTTTCTTTATTTGGTGGTCAAATTATTCTCTCTTTTTTTTCTTTCTTTTGAGATAGAAATTATTCTCTCTTAGGTTGCATTGTTGTTTATTAAAAAGAGGTTTCCTTTCGTGAACTAGTTGGGCTGTCTTAATGGGTAATAACATAAAATTCTTACTTAAAAAGGGTAATTTCGGCTACGGTCCTAGTTTACAAAGTTATAAGATGATTACTCTAATTCAACTAATTTTAATAAATTTAGTCTCATCTAGTTTATTTTTCCTCATTATCTGAACACAATCCATTTTATTACTCTAATGTATTATTCCTGTAGCTAATTCCATCTTATCTAGCGCCGGCGCCGGCCACTCCTTCTTCGACACCAATGCCGACAATTCCTTTGACGATATCCTCTACCTTTTTTGGTGCCAATCTCCTCATTCCGTTAAACTAAAAAATTTATTACTTCAAAATTTTGAAGAAATTTCTCATTCTACTAAACTAATAAATTTATCATTTTAAGATTCTGAAAAAAAGTTCTTATTCCATTAAATTGAGAATTTTTCTAGATAAATATTCTCAAGAAAATTAAATTCATAAATTTATCAATTAAATTAAAATAATTAATTTATCAATTAAATTGATAAAATTCTCATAACAATGGCGATGCTGGTAATAGATGAGTGATAATTTATCAATTAAAGTGATAAATTTCTTACAACAATCGCAATGACGATGATAAAGGAGCCAAAATACTGAGGAGTTTAGATCTGGAGGGAGAAGTGGCGGCGACGAGATCTTAAAATACCATTCGTCGTCGTCGGCACCTCGGCCTCAACGGTGTGGAGATCGCTGTTGTTGGAGGCCAATGAGCTGCGCGATTCCATGGGTGTGGTCGGTACACAGATCGGCGGCTAGTTGCAAGATCTGATTGAAGAGGGCAGATAGGCGGTGAAACTCTGGTCGGTACACACCAAAGGGAGGGAAATGGTGTCGTTAATGGAAGTTGCGTCGCCAATGTCGCGACTCCATGGATCTGGTCGTTACATAGATTAGCGGGTGGTTGCTAGATCTGGTTGAGGAGGGCATATCGGCGGCGGGGGGCGGTGAAACTTTGGTCGGTAGGCACAGGAGGGATAAAATGATGTTAATGGAAGTTGCATCGTCGACGTCGATGGAGAGAGAGAAAGAGAGGAAAGGAGAAGGGGAGACGACGACGGCGGCGGCGGAGAGGTGGCATTGACAGAGAATGAGAGACAGCAGCGGCAACGGCGGCGGCGACAAATAAGGGGCGGCAGCGCAAAAGAAAGAGTTAGTGCTGTTAGGGTTTGGATAGAGAGATAGATGTTTGGGGCCAGATTTGGTCCGTTTGGATAGAGAGACAGATAGAGGAAACGTGGACAAAATAGTTTAAGCATCATTTTAAATTTAGAAAAGAGTCCGATTAAAAAAATTTGTATGGAATTTATTCTTAAAGAATTATTAAAATTAAGACTAATTACTAATTAATTTTTTTAAAAATTGATAAATTATAAATACTTATCTAGAGGTATTTGTTTAATAGAATTATGTCCCTTATGTTTTGAAAATTACATTCTCCCCAAGATTTAAAATTACATTATAATTTTCTCCTTGAAAAATGTTAAACTTGCCAATTAAGGGAGCTGACAGTTTAAGTAGAATGACTTGGCAAAAACAATATTACAAAATTACCCTCTCAGAGATTCAAAAACCCTTTCCAAACCCTTTCCAAATCCTTTCCTCATCTACAACAAAATTCGTTGCAAAATTTATCTTATCTCAAATTCGCTCCTGCTATTCCACCTTGACGCACTGAATCACCATCCAAAGTGGCTGTTTGTTTAGAGGATATGGAATGTGGGTTTGGAGATTAAATTTCGTGGGGCCCACAAATCTAGTACTTGGCTGAACAAATTGGATTGGATATACAATCCAAAATGTGCTCTAATCCCCCTCAATATTTATATCATTTCTTTTAGAAAGGCTTTTATACCCTTTAGCTCTATATATCCAACTATTGCCCTATTTCTTCCACATATTTTGTTCAACGAAGGCTCCACAATCAGTCAAATGTTCTCTCTAAAACCATCTTTTTCTCTCTCTCTCTCTCTCTCTCTCTCTCTCTCTCTATCTTCCTCTACCTCTCTCCCTACCTCTCTCTATGTTTCTATATATGCACATATATGGCACAAGTTTGAATTGTGAGATTCAGTTGAAGAAAGCACTTGCTAGTCTATCAGTTAAGATGGTCTACGAGTCGAGTTCATTGGTGAAATGGTTTGATGTTAAGAAAAAATAGGGAACATATAGTAATATATTAAAGAAAGTTTGTTTGCATTTGAGAAAACTCGAAAAGTATTTCTTTCAATTAAGACAAACTGTTCTATTAGGCACATGTATGAATTTTCTATTTTAGATTTTATATGAAATCACTAGATTAATCACTTTTTTGTTTCATATATAAATAAGGTTATCCGTGTATATTCAGAATGATTGTGAACGATACTTGGTATGAGGGCAAATAAGAAAAAATATAATTTATTTTTTATTTACAAATTAGTATTCATCCATATTCAAAATAAAAACAAAGTGGTGGTATATGTATCCATCTAAGCATTATCATATTCAATGTTATATTTGATGCATATTATATACATACAAGGTTTTGACCCGTGCTTAAAGACACTTTCACAATTTTTTTTTATTATTTGTGCATTTTAATAATTTTTCTACAGCAGCAAAAAGAACAATAGAAAGAAATTAGGAGGAGAATAAAGACTTAGACTTTTAATGATTTTTTAAAAAATATTCTAAATGTTAAATTCCTTTTAAAAAATGGCAAAAATTTTCTTATTTTTCGGATAATTCAACGGTTTAACCATTTACAAAATAACCTGTAATAAAAACAATCAACGCAATATACTGTGAGATCCTAACCAGTTTTCTTTTTTGGCGTTTTTCGACGCGCGTTTAGTGTTTTTGCTTTTGCATGTTTAAATGCGTTTTGATGCATGATCGGAGTTAGATATGCATGCGGGGCAGATTTTCGAGCGCGTAGGACGTTGTAGTGCGAATTTCAAAAAATTTTAAAAAAAGATATTTTGAAGGCTTATAATTATCTGGAGTAAGATATTTTCAAAACTTCTCCACTAAGTTTCCTCCATTTTCTCTCTGCTTTCTCTCTAACTTCTCGGGGGCCCGTGGCTCCGTTTTTAATGATCCAACAGCGGATCCCTACTATTGGCTCGGTGGGCTACACGTTCATCTGGACGGAATTTTATTCCGGCGAGGCTCGATTTTGCACGCGATTCGAGACATCGAATTTTTAACTCACCGAGGTAGGATGTCACGCCCCAAACTCCGGGTCACGTGAAACACCCACACAACACCAACCCGAGAAAACACTCTAAAAATAAACCATGCATGCATTGTATATAATCGCCAAACAACATACTTTACACGGTTCCAATACAGGGAAAACATGTTACAACATACATGTAATTGAAAGAACAAAAAGGAAGACTACAGTGCTTTCACCCCTCCGGCACCTCCAGATCAACCTGCATGATCGGTACCTGAAGAAAATC
This sequence comes from Heliamphora exappendiculata, assembly GCA_034768845.1. Taxonomy (NCBI): domain Eukaryota; kingdom Viridiplantae; phylum Streptophyta; class Magnoliopsida; order Ericales; family Sarraceniaceae; genus Heliamphora; species Heliamphora exappendiculata. The sequence continues at coordinate 18,039 of JAOTRH010273262.1, read as the reverse complement.
AAATCCCACACCATGAGCCAAAGCTCAGCAGAAACAAGACAACACATGCAGTATAAGCTAAACATGTTAGGAAAACGAGGTGCAGTTTTAGACTATCTTTCAAGTCTTTAAAATAAATTTTCACATGCAACGGAAAAGCAATGATACAAACCATCTTTTGACTCATTCAGAGGAGTCTTCAAAATAATTTGAAAATGATTTTTAGATCGCGATTCACACGACTCTTAAAAATAATTTATAAATTGGTCTATCTGTCCCACAATGCAGTTCATGTAATCCATGTATCTTCTCGAACTTCCACCGAAGGACCACAGCCCTCATCTATGCAACGCACATACCCGTGAAACACAATAACGCACGCAACCCGTGCAACACACACATTCACGGACTTTTACCGTAAGACCATTATCCGCCATCATCACATGACTTCACGAATTTTCACCGTAGGACCATTATTCGCCCCTCATAAACACATCTTTACGGACTTTCATCGAGGGACCAATACTTACCCCACATATGCAAATAGATACAAATCCACGTATCAACAAGCATCCCTACACATGCCTAAACCACGGGATAAAATCGTATACCATGGGGTATGACCTCAGCAAAACATGCATACTAAACCAGGGTCTAAATGCATAAAGCCACGTACTATCACTACGTAACACAAACCACGTCACATGTTACACATGCGACTCACACAACACCTGCAACTCATTCAACATGCATCACATGCATCTATTCCTCATATTCCACATAACCATGCCTATAAAACATCTGAGTTTTAAAACATGCAACCACGGTACACAAAACAATACCAAAACATGTAATCCATTTACAAACCCATACATAAATAAACAGTTATAAATGCACATATCCATGTATAGAAATACATCACGACGCCACCCGTCAAAACATCACCCGAACAGCCCATCCACTTACCAGGACAACCAGCATCTTGCCCAGAGGTCAACACCAGAACCTCCCACAGAATGGTTCTCACCAAAACCCACTTGAAAACCAAACCACGGACCCACACGTCCCGCACATAACCAGCACAAAAACAACCGTTCCCCGACAACCCGCATCTAACCATGCCCGTCATCCCCGAGGATGACACCTAAATGAACGCCCGAAGCCATGACACGACTCCCAAAGCCACAACCCGACCAACCGAACCCCAAAAGGCATCTAATAGTATTTCAATGGACTAACCCCACAATCAATCAATTGAATACCATTGAAACCCAATTGGAAAGTAAGAAACCAACCACCAAAACACCCACACAAAATGGCGCAGGTCCAGTCAATTAGACCCACCCTCCAGTCGATTGAAAAACACACTGAAAAAATGCCTAAATGCCCAAACGCCCAAACACATTGTCCAGTCGACTGACCCTTTGGTCTAGTCGACTGAACCCCAAGAACTAAGATCCAATTGACTGACCACACAGTCCAGTCGACTGAACCCAAGCGAAAATTGGTTCCGAGCTACAGGTTTCAACCTCCAAACCCCGATTCGAAGCCTCCAAACTTCCATCCAACACCCTTGAATATACACACACCCAAGCCTAACCTCAAAACCATGAAAGAAACACCTGATACCCGATTCCATCCACCGAAATCGCCAAAAAATGATTTTTTAAACCCAAAAATCTAACTTGAACAAAAGATCAGATCTACAGCAATTCAACTGTTAAAAACACACATGATTACACGTAGCATCCTTATACAACAATAGGGTCTAGAATTCTACCTCGGTGAGTTAAAAACTCGATGCCTTGAACCACGTGCAAAACTGAGCTTCGCCAGAATAAAATTTTGTTCGTATGAACGCGTAGCCCACCGTTCTAATAGTAAGGATCTGCTATTGGATTATTGAAAATCAAGCCCCGGGCTCCCGAGAGCTTAGGGAGAAGGCATAGAGAAAGAAAACTTATTGGAAAAATTTTGAAAATATCTAACTTCAGATATTTATAGGCCTTCAAAATATTTTTTTTTGAATTTTTTTAAAATTCGCACCGTAACATCCCACGGCCCCGAGAACTTGTCCCGCATGCATATCTAACCCAAATCATGTATCAAAAGCATATAAAAACATACTACAACGAAAACAGATAAAACACGTTGAAAAACGCCGAAAAAAAAATGGGTCCGGATCTCACAACTCTACCCCCTTAAAGGAATTTTGCCCCTGAAATTCAACTAGAGGTCATCAACAAACCGTCGATCGCAATCGGCACAGGCACACGAGATGGTTAGTCGAACCATTCACAGATATATAATTAAACAAGGTCAGGCATCCTAAACAATGGCCAACTATCTCAAGGACACGGGATCTTCAACTCACCCCAACCTCACATCATCACTAGCCACTGCCTCAACACAGCACACCACCCACGGAATCCATCACCAACTCCCAAATGGATACAACAAAGAACTAAGCCCAATGCTTACAGACTCAAAAAGTACCTCTGCTCGCTGAAGGCATATCTACATCATCTGGCACGATCAGTGCCCTAGATGAACCGGGAGCTATAAGGGCATACGCTCGGGGCAATGTCGCTCTGCCCTGTCCACCACAACTCGGCACTGTCGGCTGCTGCACCGACTGAACTGACGTACTCCCACCTCCAATCTGGAAAGTCTGAACCGCAGTATACTACTGTCGCTTCTGTACATACGAACCCTCTAGTATGCCCACTATACCCGGCGTACTCTCTCTCTTGGGATAATTCCTTCGAATATGTCCCGTCTGACCACATCCAACAAGTAGGCAGCTCTCTCCCCTGTGACTGATCCGGTATGGGACTCTAAGACTGCCTCACCTGTGAACCCGGGTATTACCTCGGCTGTGGACAATCTACTACATGATCCCTCAGTTGTTCACATCGATAACATCTGACCTCCCTCTACTTTGGCCTCCCCGACGAAGCCACTGATGGTGTTGGTGTAGAGAAGTGCGGTGGTCTAGATGGATGAAAGCTAGGACCAGAGGACCTCTGCCTCTTGCTAGAACGCCCAACTGTCTGCGCCTCTGTCCCACCCTGTGGTATCCTGGACCCCCTAAAAGCTCGAATCTCAGTCATGGTGTTCTCCACCCTTACTGCTGCCTCTACCAGCTTTCTGAATACACAAAATCCCATCGCAACCACACGCTCTCTGATCACTGGGCTCAAGCCCCGCTCAAACCTCATAGATCGCAGCTCATCTGTGCTCACCAACTCTAGCGCAAACCGAGACAAGCACGTAAACGTAGCCTCGTACTGCATAACATCCATGGCCCCCTGGGTAAGAGTGTAGAACTCCCCCCTGTACAAATCCCTCTTCGAAGCTGGAAAGTATTTCTCCAGAATCACTCTTGTAAAGGCTGCCCATGTGACTCCCACAATGGTCCTGGCATACTTCCACCACGCATGAGAAGCACCGCTCAGCTGGAAAGTAGCAAAGGAAACTCGCAACTCGTCCTCCTCAATCTGCAACGTGTTCAGGATCTGAGTCACCAACTCCAGCCACTCCGTCGCCACAATAGGATCAGGATCTCTAGCAAAGGTAGGCAGATCCATGCGCTTGAACTCTCGCATTGCTACTATAGCTCTTGCCTTAGGCACTCCCTCTCTCCCACTAACGATCACACCTCCAACCAGCTGCTAGATAGAACCCGGCAGCACATGCAACAATTCTGTCACGTCCATCGGTCCTAGGGGAGCATTTGCATCCCCAGCATCAGGGATAGGCATATTCCCTTAGCCAACACCACGGCTACGGCCGCGCCCTCTTCTCGCAGACATTGCGTCTATATGAAAAAGACAGGACATGAGATGCAGCATATAACATAAATCGCATAAGCATGCTAACACATAAGCATATAGGTTCATGCTAAACAAAATTCCACATACCGAGGAGAACCAACAAGAATGACACGTCAATCTGGACAACCTACTCAAATTTCCTGCTAAAAATCACGTCAGCTAAATGAGTTTCTAACTTGGCTCCCAAGTTTGTTAATCCAAACGCCCAAAGGCAGGACTATCACTCCTAAGATTCAACCCCCATGCTCACATATACACATCGTTCACATATCTTAACATGCTGACACTTTCATGTTATTAAAGCATCTAAACACATGCAATCAAGCACACGCAATCAACCTCACACGATGATGCTTCCTCTTCCCATAGCTTTTAAGTATTCGAATCTAGAGCTCTGATACCAATTGGTCACGCACCAAACTCCGGGTCACGTGAAACACCACACACAACCAACCCGAGAAAATACTCTTAAAATAAACCATACATGCATTGTATATAATCGCCAAACGGCATACTTTACACAGTTTCAATACCGAAAAAATATGTTACAACATATATGTAACAGAAAGAACAAAAAGGAAGACTACAATGCTTCCACCTCTCCGGCACCTCCAGATCAACCTGTGTGACTGGTACCTGAAGAAAATCAAATCCCACACTATGAGTCAAAGCTCAGCAGAAACTAAACAACACATGCAGTATAAGTTAAACATGCTAAAAAAATGAGATGCAATTTTAGACTCTCTTTTAAGCCTTTAAAACAAATTTTCACATGCAACAGGAAAGCGATGATACAAACCATCTTTTGACTCACTCACAGGAGTCTTGAAAATAATTTGAAAACGATTTTTAGATCGCGATTCACACGACTCTTAAAAATAATTTAAAAATTGGTCTATCCATCCCACAATGCAGTTTATGCAATCCATGTATCTTCTCGAACTTCCATCGAAGGACCACAGCCCTCATCTATGCAACGCACATTACTCGAGAGTTTTCAGTCGACTGGGGTTATATACATGTAATGTAAGCCTTTTGGGGCAGTTATATACATGCATGTATGTTTATATTGAGAGTGTATTCTCGGGTTGGGTATTATGTTTGATGTTTGTGGTGTTTCACGTGACCCAGAATTTAGGGAGTGACAGATTGGTATTAGAGCTCTGAGTTTGAGTACCTAAGAGCTGTGGGAAGAGGGAGCATCATCGTGTAAGGTTGATTGCGTGTACTTGATTACATGTGTTTAAATACTTTGATAACATGAACGTGTTAGCATGTTAGATATGTGAATGATGTGTAAATGTGAGCATGAGGGTTGAATCTTAGGAGTGATAGTCTTGCCTTTGGGTGTTTGAGTTAACAAACTTGGGAGCCAAGTTAGAAACGCGTTTAGCTGACATAATTTCTAGTAGGGAATCTGAGTAGGTTATCCAGATTGACATGTCATTCTTGTTGGTTCTCCTCGGTATATGGGGTTTTGTTTAGCATGAACCTATGTTGCTATATGTTAGCATGCTTATGTGGTTTATGCTACTTGCTGTGTCTCATGTTCTGTCTTTTTCATATAGACGTAATGTCTGCTAGGAGAGGGCGAGGCCGTGGTGTTGGCTAAGGGCATGTTCTTATCCCTGATGCTGGGGATGCAAATGCTCTCTTGGGATCGATGGACGCAATGGAGTTGCTGCGTGTGCTGGTGGGCTCTATCCATCAGTTGGCTAGAGGTGAGACTGTTAGGGAGAGAGAGGAAGTACTTGAGGCGAGGGTTACAGTAGTGATGCGGGAGTTTAGGCGCATGGATCCGCTTACCTTTACGAGAGATCCTGATCCTATTGTGGCGACAGAGTGGCTGGAGTTGGTGACCCGGATCTTTGACATATTACAGATTGAGGAGGACGAGTTGCGGGTTTCTTTTGCTACCTTCCAGCTGAGGGTGCTGCTCATGCATGGTGAAAATATGCCAGGACCGTTATGGGAGTCACTTGGGCAGCCTTTATAGGAGTGTTTCTGGAGAAATACTTCTTATCTTCGAAGAGAGATTTGTATAGGGAGGAGTTCTACACTCTTACCCCAGGGGGTGATGGACGTCATGCAGTATGAGGCCAGCTTTACGAGCTTGTCTCGGTTTGCACCGAAGTTGGTAAGCATAAACGAGCTACGATCTCTGAGGTTTGAGCAGGTCTTGAGGCCAGCGATCAAGGGGCATGTGGTTGCGATGGGACTTCATGTATTCATAGAGTAGGTGGAGGCAACAGCGAGGGTGGAGAACACTATGACTGAGATTCGAGCTTCCAAGGAGGCCAAGATACCTCAGAGTGGGACAGAGGCGCAGAGAAGTGGGTGTTCTAGCAAGAGGCAGAGATCCACTGGTTCTAGCTTTCATCCATATGGATCACAGCAGTTCTCTACACCAGCACCATCAGTGTCTTCCTCAGGGAGGCCAGAGTAGAGGGAGGTCAGATGTTATCGATGTGGATAGCTGGGGAATCGTGTGCCAGATTGCCCGCAGCTGGGGCAGTACCGGGACCCACAGTTGAGGCAGGCTCAGAGTTCCATACCGGATAAGTCGCAGGGGATGGAGTTGCTGATTTGTTATAGATGTGGCCAGACATGACATATTCACAGGACTTGTCCCCCGAGGGAGAGTGCGCCAAGTACAGTGGGCACACTAGAGGGTTTGTATGTGCAGGAGCGACAGCAGTATCCTGCGATTCAGACTTCTCAGATAGCAGGTGGGAGTACATCAGTTCAGTTTGTACGGCAGCCGATAGCGCTGAGTTATGGTGGACAGGGTAGAAGGTACTGATTTAGAAGATACCAAGTTCAAAATATAAGTGGCTGTCTCTATAGCGAGTTCTCAAAATAAATTAGGTAATCTTGAATAACTCATCATGGACCTTACCATCTCCATAAGAGTCCTATTCATTCTTTCTGTTACACCATTATGTCGCGGAGTGCTAGGCGGAGTCAACTGGATATAATCCCTTCTAATGATAGGTAGTCCCTAAACTCTTCAAAGAGGTATTTCCTCCCACGGTCGAATCGTCGTAATTTAATATTTTTACCCCGCCGCTTTTCTGTCTTGACCTTGAATTCTTTGAATTTCTCAAAGCATTCAGACTTAAGCTTACACAACATGTGTTTCTGGCCTTTTGCAATGAATCTGTCTGGTTATATCATGTAGATACACTCGTCAAGACTTCCACTAAAGAAAGTTGTCTTGACGTCCATTTGACAAATTTCGTAATCGAAATGAGCGACAATGGACAAGAGAATCTGGATAGGCTTAAGCATGGCTACCGGTAAAAAAATTTCCTCATAATTGATTCTTTCTTTCTAAGTGAACCCTTTAGCAACAAGCCTAGCTTTGAAGGTTTCAACCTTACCGTGTGCTCCTTTCTTCCTCTTGTAGATCTACTAGCATCCATTGAAATTTATCCCTTCGGGTGGTTCTACAAGTTTCCAGACCTGATTAGAATACATAGATTTCATCTCTAAATTCATAGTCATTTGCCAAAGATCTACATCTTTGTCTTGAAATGGTTCATTGTAGTTACAGGGCTCGGTATCTAGTTTTGTCGAAATCCTGTCAAAAGACTCTTCTAAGAACATATACCGGTCAGGTTGATGAACAACCCTCCCACTACAACAAGGCACTACTTGTGTCTGTGTACTAGTAATAACACGCTGTGCAGAATCAGAACTCTGTAATTCAGCACCTTGCTCATGATTTGCACCTCTCCCAAAAATCCTTCCACTACGACGAGGTAATGGGATATCAGTGACTTGTTCTTCTGTTCTACTGGTATTTTCTCTAAGTTTTTTCAGAACAATATTGCTTTTGGGCTTGTGACCCATAATATAATATTCTTCCAAGAATCGGGCATTGGTGCTAACATTGACCTTATGATATTTAGGATTATAAAATAAACCACCATTCGTTCCCCTAGAATAGCTTATAAAGAAATAGACTTCTATCATCGGTTCCAATTTACACGCGTTCTCTATTAGCAAATGTACGGAACACCCCAAAATCTAAATGTGTTTCAGACTAGGCTTACGTCCGGTCCACAATTCTGTGAGAGTAGAAAGTACTGACTTAGAAGTTACCAAGTTTAGAACGTAAGCCACTGTCTTTAAAGTGAGTTCTCAAAACGAATCGGATAAACTTAAATAACTCATAATGGACCTTACTATTTCCATAAAAGTCTTGTTCCTTCTTTCTACTACACTATTCTGCTGCGAAGTGTCAGATGCAGTCAAATTAGATGTAATCTCCTCTGATGACAAGTAGTTCTTAAACTCTTCAAAGAGGTATTCTCCATCACGGTTGGATCGTAGTGATTTGATAATTTTATTCAGACACTTCTCCGCCTTTGTCTTGAATTCTTTAAATTTTTTAGAACATACAAACTTACGGTGCATCAGGTAAATGTATCCATGCATTGTGTAGTCATCAATACAATTGATGAAGTACTCAAAATCACCTCTAGTGGGCATCTTGGTTATTTTGCCTTCTAAATAAGATTCACAAACTGGAAGTGCCTTCACTTCTAATGAACTCAAAAATTCATCTGCTACCACTCTGTTTATTCTTTTTAGATTAATATGACCCAAGCTTAAGTGCCAAAGTAACATTTGGTTCATTAAAGAAGGAAACTTTCTCTTATATGGTAAATTGGATATGTTATTCTTTTCAGTCAATTAAAGTATATGAGAGATTGGAGTAATAATATAAAGATCATCCACTAATGTACCAAAACAGATAACCCGTTTATTATCCTTAATAACCACAGAGTTATTAAAATAAACAAAATATTCGTCTTTATCCAATCCAAAAATAAAAACTAAGTTATTTCTAATGGCAGGTATATAAAAATAATATCTCAATATTAAAATTTGATCTCTACCAAAATTGAGAGTGACATCTTCTAATGCAACTGCTATTATCTTTGTATTATTGCCCATATGCAGGTAAATCTCTCCATCATTAAGTTATCAAATTTTTCGAAACTCCTTCAATAAATTACAAACATGATTAGTGGCTCCCGTATCTACACACCAGGTACCGGTAGATAACACCGCTAAACATGTTTTCACTACCAGTTAACAGAAATTACCCTATTTGTTCTGACTTCTGAAAATATTGGACATAGTTTTTTTCTAGTGCAGGATCTGGTTGCAGTGAAAATATCTTTCTTTTGGCTTTTTCGCATCAGTCTGTGGCCCACTAACTACCCTGAAAATCGTGTCTCCCTATTTCTGAATCTTTTTCTTCTTCATGCCTTTCGGTCCAGAAGAAGAACTTTTTTCAGAAGCAAACACATTTTCTAGTATTGAATGAATACCATTTATAGTTAAAACTATATACAAGTTACATTTTCAGTCAATAAAATTCAGTCATGTTAGTTTGTTTTCTTAGAGTATTAAAGTGAGTGGGTTGAAAGTCATTTTAATCCTAAGAATCACATAATTAAAAAAAATCATTAATTATGATGAGCAAAATTTTAAATTTATTTTAATTTGGTTCCCTCTACCATTTTAAAATTAATTTTCAAGCAGCCTATTAGCCTGAGAATAGCATGCTTCGATGGGAGAACGTCTACTATCTTTCATATGATCAGACATGCTAATTTCTTTTAATTTACTATCTAGGCAACTGACCATACCAAGTAAAATTGAATAGCTGACATAGTTTCGGTCTAATATTAATAGCAGTGACTTAGATGGAGATGATACTATTATATACAGTTAAGTGTTAATCATCATCTAATCCAAAATTAATGTTTTGCAATGAACCTTTATGATGGATAAGTGATCCACACTAAAAATGATCCAAAATTATCCATAAAGGAAGTTTGTACTAGCGATAACGCAATTAATCTGTCCATTGGGGATGAAGGCTTTACTGCCGACACATAAGATTTAATTATATCGCCTACAAACTGGTGATGGAGACCGCGGGATTTATTTGTGAATAAATTTTCTCTCTCATTTAGATTTTTAAAATATTTTTTGAGGGTTATAAAAATTCGTTTAATTAAAATAAATTGATTAATTTCGAAAAACACACATTCTAAAAGAATCAAATATCTTTCTATGTACACGATTCTAAATATTTTGATTTATCAAATCATCTTTTTCGTATTTAAATGCGTAACAAATAAAATTTAATAAATACACAGTTTTTTCCTCTAGCTTTTTAGCTAAGTTAGTGATTAAAGATATTTATTTATTTTATTTTTTATTTTATATTTTTTAAAAAATAATATTTTTTTCGATTAAATATTTAGTTATTTAATTAATTCAAAATATGAAATTAATTCCCACGTTATTCCAAGATATCCGATTTTTTTTAAAAAAATAATCTTAAACGTGATATTTTATAAAAAAATAAAATATCTAAAGTTTTTCCATATAATTAAAATAAATTAATTAAAAAAACTTAATTTTATTTTTTATTACAAAATATTTTAATTAAAACTAAAATTTTGAATTAATTAAATTAACAGGATAAATAAAACTAATATTTATCATTGACGCAGTTAATATATAAAAAAAATTAAATGCAACATAAATATATCCCGATTTTATGATCAATTTAAAATTTTAAAGAGTTTCAGTCTCCTATTTTAAAGATAAGCTGGAATAATTAAATCCTTGTTTCTTCTCTTTTTCTTTATTTGTTTGCAAATTCTCTTATACCCAGTTAGCTATTTTATTCATTGAGTTAGAAAAGAACCGTCGCTTGATTGAAATTGACTTGCTATCGTTTTTAAGGATTGTTTTGTTCTTAATGACGTGTCTAATTACACATTTTATTCAAAAACTCAATTAACTCCATATCTTCAAGTAGGACTTTATTTGAAAAAGTTAAATATCGTTAACATCAGAGTAGGGCCCATCTGGCATGGTTAGCTTTGATTTCTTAACATCAGGGTAGGGCCTATTCTGAAACAGGTAAAGGGTGGTCAGAGGAATTCGAAAATTGGGATATATATGATAGCTAGAGGCGATGACCAATGATGTTAGCCAAAGTTGGTTTGATGACATTATTCGATAGTGACGAAGGTTAGGAGCGCCTAAATGTGTGTAGAGTTACTAAAGATAGATACTTGCTGGTAAAGATGATAAACGAAAGTATAAGTTGTTGTTAGAAATGATAGTCGAAGATGGCAACGACGATGGTGGTTAACAAATATTGGCCAAATGAGGAGAGCAGTTGTTCCTAAGTGTGGAAACAGTCTTGAAGCACTTTGCAATCCCAAAGAAAATTGGTAAGGGAACTTATTTCATGAGAATTTCAAATTTAGATTGGAGAAAGCCGCCAACAATTCTTTAGCATTCTTCTCTTGATATCAAAAGGTATGAGGCATTCTCTTAGGTTGAATAAGGTCAGAAGAGTGACCTTGATGGTTGATGGTTCGCAGCATCTAGAATCAGTCTACGTCCTTTAGAAAACGGGGTCATCTCTGTTGGAAGCAAAACAGCCAAGATCATTATTTTTGTAAACGATTTTTGGTAAAAAAAATAGCTGGGCGGGCAAACGCGGAAAATGACTCCATATAAAACTTTTGATGTCGAACGATCAAAATAAAATTCGTGCAACCAAAGTTAATTTAGAAGAATACATTTTTTACCGATCGATTCTTCAACTACGATTTGATTTTGAGTTGAAGCTTCTGTCAGATTTTTTACTGTCATTCCTTACCTGATTCTCGAACGTAGTGTGGGCTACGAACTATCGAGAATTTGTACCGGCAGAACCCAGATATATTTAGTCTTAAAATATAAGTTATGATTTAAAATTAGTTTAGCCTACCCGCATATATATAGGGTTATAGCAGGGACCTGGAGAGTAATTATGGGTAAAACTTCCAGTGGAACGCAAATACCTATCAGCGGTTTCTACAATTATGAAAAATAAGTTGTTGTTTCTGCAATTTTTATAAAATATTTAATTAGAGTTCACACTACTAAAGAACTATAATTGTACTCTGACCCATAATCTCAAGACCATTTAGCATTGAGCTCCTGTTATTAAATACTTATCACTGCTCCCCACATTAAGATTTTTGATATCCGCCAATTAAATTTAATTACTGATAATTCAATTTAATCGGCATCTTGATGTTCCTTAAGCCCTTTCGCTTAACTTATTTGACCCCAGATAATTAAATCCACCTGCAGGGTTTGGCCCGATCAAAACTTATAAGCTTTTTTAAGGGGGTATCGTCAATCCCGATCTTTCGAGACGTAAATTCCGTCATTAATTAATATTCTCCATAAAAATAATACCATTGTCACGTCCTAAACTCCGGGGCACATGAAACAACCATAAATAAACAACCACAACACCCAGCCCGACAATACACTCTCAAAATAAACATACATGCATTGTATATAAACTCCAAACGGCATACATTACAAGGCTCCAACGTCGAGAAACATGTATTGAGCATACATGATACAGATAGAAACAAAAAGAAAGATTATAACTCTTTCGCTCCCAACTAGCAACCCCGAATCAGCGCGCGTGATCGGTATCTAAAAATATTTTATCCCACACCGTGAGACAAAACTCACCAGAAACTAGACAAGCATGCAATATAAACAAAACATGCTAAAAAATCAAAGTGCGGGTTTAGACTCTCTTTCATGTCTTGAAAATGATTTTAAACTATGACTCACAAGAGCTATTAAAAAAACCATTTTCACAAGCAATGGAAAGGCGAGGATAAAAACTATTTTTTTGGACTCATCAGAGCCTTGAAAATGATTCAAGTATTACGACTCTTACAGGCCGTTAATATAGTTTTAAGAAAATTGGTCTATGCGTCCCAACATGCAATCCATGATACATATAATAATACGCCACACAGGCAAAGGTCGACTCCTATGAGCCACGACTCCTACGAGCTACGAATGCAACCCAGACAGAATTAAACTGACTCTCCCATAAGCCTTAACAGTGACTCTCACTCGAGCCCTAACAACAGGTATACACAAACATCGACTCTCTCCTGAGCCCTAATATCATTTACACATAAACATCGACTCTCTCCCGAGCCCTGACTACAGATCGATCACATACGATTCATATATCTTCTCGAACTTTCACCGAAGGGCCCTTATCCACCCCACTATGCTTTATCGACCAGGGTCAACAAATATCTTCACGGACTTTCATCGTAGGGCCATTATCCGCCCTTCATATGCAACTTTACGAACTTTCACCATGGGGCCATTTTCCGCCCTCCATATACACAATGCAACACATGCATATAAAATAACCATTTACGATCACCAGGACCACATAGGATCACATACATGTCCTACAACATGCAAGAATAAAACTAATCATAATTCTATAAACATAAGATCACGAGTGACCACGACGTTTCACATACGACGCCAAAACTACGTAATCCACCCACATATTCCGTACATAAATAAACTAGAGTTACAAATACACATAACCAGTTATGAACGCACATAACCATATAACCTCACAGCATGACGCCACTCGTCACATAACTCGACACGACATCACATGCCACACACCCGTCATTCGATACCCGAACGACCCATCCACAAATCAGGACAATCAACACCTAACTCGGAGATCAACACTTGAAGCTCCCTCAAACCAATTCTTACCAGAACCCAACCTTCAAATTGAACCACAGACTTACACGTCCCGAACATAACCAACACGCACACAACCGTGCCACAACTCCCAAAATCTAACCATGCACGTCAACCTAAAGACGGCATCTAAACGAAACACCCGAGGCCACAACACGACCCCCAAACCACCACACAACCAACCGAACCCCAAAAGGAATCTACAGGTATTTGTACCGATTAATTTCATAAATTAATCAATTGAACACTATAGGGCACCAATCGAAAATCAAAATTCAACCACCGAATCACCATCACACTACCCAAAAGTTCACTCGACTGACCCAAGCTCCCAATCGACTGAAAGACACACTAGAAAACCACCAAAATGCCTCAACGCACGGTTCAGTCGACTGGCCCTCACAGTCTAGTCGACTGAACCCCAAGAACTATCATCCACCCGACTGAACCTATGAGTTCAATCGACTGAACAAGCCCAGAAACCGTTTATGAGTTACGGGTTCAGCCTCCAAACCTCGAATCGAAGCCTCTGAACTCCCACACAATACCCTCGGACATACACACGTCCAAACCCAACACCAAAATCTCGAAAGAAAACTCTCAAAACACAATTCCACCCACCAAAATTGTCGAAACATGATTTTAAACCCAGAACCTAACTTTTACAGAAAATCATATCTACAACTATCCGATCGATAAAAATATACCCGATTACACATAGCACCCTTATAAAACATATAAGTTTAGAATCCTACATCGGTGAGTTCAAAATTTGACGTCTCGATCCACGTGCAAAATCGAGTTTCGTCGGAATAGAATTTTGTCCGGATGAACGCATAGACCACGACGCTAATAGTAGAAATTTGCTGTTTGATCGTTAGAAACCGAGTCCCAGGCCCTTGAGAACTTAGAGAGAAGGCAGAGAAAAAACATGAAGCTTGTTGGAGAAGTTTTAAAAAATATCTTTTGAAAATATCTAACTCAAGATATTTATAGACCTCCAAAATATATATTTTTTTTGAAAATTTAAAATTCGTGCCACAATGGCCCACGGCCCCGCATGTATATCTAAGCCTGATCATGCATAAAAAAAAACGGGTCAAGGTCTCACAACCACTATCCAATTCACCGGAAATATAGACCCATATAAGATTGCACAATCTAATGAATCAAAAAAATAAATATTAAATAGACGCAAATCAATAATTATTTCAGGATTAAGAGGATAAGCACTACTTATAATAATCTTGGGGTGTGAATTAATTTATACAGTCAATATAAAATTAATTATCTCAAATGTCCCGTTTAATATACACCAAGTGTACTAGCACAGAGAGTTGAAACAATAGACGACGCTATTATCTGTTTTTCGTAACCAAGACAGGCTTACTAAAATCTGTGTTGCAATCGTACCGATAGCATGTCCATTTTCATCTAAACTGTGAACATAAAACTTGTATTCTGCAAGAATCTAAAATCTGATCTTCTATGTGCAAGCTGTACTCTACACACCAGATTAAATACTATATAGAATATCGGATATCCATGCATAATATTAAAGAAATGATACATATGCATTGCTAATAAAGATTCTCATAAAATAAAAAATTAATTTTATTAAAATAAAATTAAATATTAAAAATATAATTTTCAGTATACGAACCCTAACAATCTCTACCTACGTATTGAAATTAGTCGAATAGATGCCCGCTTTCTTGTGAAGCTCAAAAGCCTCCATCTCTTTGTCAATCTTGCCCATTTTTTAGGCATAGTAATACTTCAGGCGAAAGGAAGAAGTGAACTAGGTATCCGAAAGAAGTTGTTGATGACTCACCTCATAATAATAATTTGTAAGGTGATATCTAAATGCAATGGGCCCTTCCATTTTTATGCAACCATTCTGGTAAAGGGAATCATTAATAAATGTGATGCAGTTATCCCAATGCCCACGAAGTTCCCCAAGGACTCTTGGGTGAAAGTAAGCAATTTTTTCTTGGAGAGGGAATCGCGTCATATAAAAAACGATGGGATCTTGGAGTCATATTTGGTATTGGGCACTCATTGATTTCCAAAATAGAAGGAAAATTTCAAATTTCTTGTAGCTAGGGCAACATGTTTTCAAAATCATAGGGTAGAGGATGTGGCGATTAAGGATATCAATGTTTGTCTTAATATAGCCTGCAGTTGCTAAAGAATTTGAAGTGTACGCAGTCGTAGAACAAGCATAACAGTTGTAAACTGCCCACAATCATATGATTATTCCTATTTGTCATTTAGTAATTAGCCGAGGTGATATAGCTGTAAAGCATATGTGCATGAAGAATAAATGCATGGTTACAAGATGCATGCGTCCACTATCATTATTTGCTCGTATATAACACTGGGGGGGTATGTTGGCATCCTAATCATATTGACCAATTAGAAGTTGACACATGGGTGATTAACACCTCAATTTTAAAGGGCCAATTAGAGGGCAACATGTAAGGAGTGGTACAAAGTACTGCAACTAGGAAAGTATGACAAGAGACATAAATTAAGAGGACGCCACGTAGAGGAAGTTAAACAATCAAAACGTGAAATAAGGAATGTGGACAAAGTGAAAAAATTTAGAAGAAAAGCACGTAAGAAAGGAAAGAAGAACAAGACTGAGCATTTTGAGTTAAAATTGAAATTCAAAGTTATTCAGAAGTTTAAAGGGAAGTGTGTCTATGGTTAATTGGTAGTAACTATCGGTACTTTTTAAATTGCAAACGAAGATTCAGTATAGAGGATCCTTGATCAAATCAACTCTACATATTCCTTCATTTCAATTTCCCTTAGGAGTAGTTCGTAGCAGCAGGAATAGTTCGTAGTAGTAGTAGTAACAGTAGCATAAGTACGAGTAGCATTGTAATCCCCCCGAGAAACTGCGAAAGGACTCTCATTTGTATGCTTTTGCATTTATGTTCAGTTTTTTTCGACTGAAAATATTTTTAGTGGAAAATATTTTTAGGAAAATAGTTTTTAAAATTTTTTTTTTATGTGTTTGGTTGCGACTTCGAAAATAATGATATTGGTGGATATAATAGTATTAGATTAGTGGCAATTGTGATGGTGGAGGTGGAAGTAATGGCGGCGGTGGTGGCAATGACCCTCGGCCCTTGACCCATGGTCCTTGAACCCCTTAACCCCGGACCCTCGGCTCCCTAACTCCTAACCCCCAACCACAACCCCGACCACTTTGATTGTGACTTTCTCAAATACTCACTTTTGAGACATATACTTGAACAAGACACTTCAGTCATGTGCTCCCCTTTCCCCGGACCCCCGACCCCAACCCCAAACTCTCGAGCCCCGGCCTCTAGAGTTCTCAACCCCTAACCTTTGACCCTCGACCCCTGACCTCAAATCCCTAGACCCAACCCCGAACCCTAACCCCCGACCCTTTACCCTAACCCCAAACAATAATACCCACGTCCCTCGACCCACCCTAGACCCTTGACCACCACCCCGACCCTAGACCCCCAGGATCCACGTCTCCTAACTTACCCCTGAACCTTTGAACCCTAACCCGTGATCGACCCCTAAACCCCAACCTCAGACCCTCGACCCGCGACCCTTGACCCCTGCTCCCCAACCCCAACTTTGGACCCCCGACCCTCAACCCAGCGCCGGCTCCCTGATCTCTAACTCCGAACTCTGGATTCATGTCCCCCAACCCACCCCCGTACCTTAACCCCCGACTCCCTTGCCCCTTACCCCCGACCCTTGGACCCTCGATGTTGCCACCACTGCCTTCATCGTCGCATTAGCACCAGTACCATAAAATATCTAACGCATTTTTTTTGTAAATCAATTTCGATTTTATAGAGTAAGATATTTTATTAAAAAATATTTACATTGATTTTATCAATCTAAAAACTAAAAAATAAGTAAAATAAAAAATATTTTACGTCCAAATAAACGAAGTCATATGTATTGTTATTAGTTTTTTTAGTAATATTCGTTATTGTTCTTGTTCTTAGTCTTTTTCCTCTTTTTCTTTATTTGTTTGCATATTTCTTTTTACCCAATTAGCTATTTTATTCATTGAGTTAGGAAAGAACCGTCGCTTGGTTGAAATTGACTTAACTTTTTGTAATAACTATTTTGTTCTTGATAACATGTCTAATTATACATTTTATTCAAAAATTTCATTAATTCTATATCTTCAAATAGGACTTTATTTGAAAAAGTTAAACATCGTTAACATCAGCCTAGGGTGCATCTGACTTGGTTAACTTTGATTTTGTAACGTTTATAGTATTATCATTTTTATTTATAATATATATATATATATAAAACAAGGCACAAAAAATATAAAATATATTTTCAATCAAAGGTTAAAATTAGCTCCCGCCCAAATAAAAATTGATCCAATGGTGAGAAAAAAACCTCCCTTGCTCTTTGTTCCGAGGCTTCCAGTGCCTCTCTCTCAGACGCCCATTTAAAAAAAAAAAAAAAGTCCACCTCTCTCTCTCTCTCTCTCTCTCTCTCTCTCACCCAACCCTGGTATCTCTCGCTCTCTCTCGCTCTCACCCAACCCTGGTATCTCTCTCTC